>JANHFL010004418.1:33794-58690 GCA_032468155.1 Oxyrhabdium leporinum
CTGATGTAAGAGTATTGCTTATAAGCTGTAAACTGCCCCGAGTCTTCGGAATGGGGCGGTATATAAATGTAAAAAAATAAAATAATAAATAAATATAAAGTCACCAAGAGTCAGATACAACTGAATAGTTAAAACAACAACAATTGCATAACAAATACCAGAATAACAGAAATGAAAATTAGATGATACTTAGTCCTTTGAAGCTATTTCTGTTAATTGTAATGAAACTACATTGTATTTGTAACATAAGCTCTTCAGAATACAAATATATGCTAGAACAAATGTCAGTATTGTGAAGGACTTCAGGTCCTTTAGATAACATACCTGAAATAAGAATTTTCTTTATCTTCAGAAAGTAATTTATGTCCAGAATTACAGTCTGTTCACTTGCAGAAGTGCAGAATGTTAAATGTGATAAGTATATGAGTACAGTAAACTTCCCCCCCCCCGCGTCTTTTTTTCTAAGCCCTCATTAACTTCTCAGTTTGTTGGATACAGGTGCCTTCCCCATCTGATGCCATCTGAATGTGTTGCTGAGTAAGGATTATGGAGTTGAAGTTCAACACGTTTGGTTGGGAACAGATTGGGGAATTGGACTACCTTATTAAGAGCTGCCAGTTGAGAAGGCCAGTATTTAGTTATTATACGTGCCTTCTCCAAAATCTTCTGTTTTAATATTTGTAGAGATAAATAGTTTGATGTTGATAGACATAAAAGCATTTAGAAATCATACCTTTATTTACATCTACAATTTAAACTGTTTGAAGTTACAGAGCTATTCATTCTTTTCACAGCATTTCCTGATTTCTCAAAAAAAATTAATTCAGATGACAGTATTATAGTTGTTTATATACATGTAACAAAGAGACTATAGCTTTTGGGACATCTGAAAAAATAAATGTAATGTGAATTTTTAAACGAGCAAGGTCTTTCAATTTCAAAATCTTTCAATTTCAAAATTTTTCAAAGGTTTCGTAAGGTCCACAACAAGTGTTTTAATTCTGTCAGTATGATATAATTTGATGTATTTTATTTACTTTGCAAGTGTAATCACATCTATTTTTTTCCATTTTTAGGGTCCTAATTCAATCATGATTGTCATGGTAATGCTCTTGAATATTGGCTTAGCCATTCTTTTTGTCCATTTCCTAACTTGATTGGAATTAAGAAAGGTAAGAATGCTCTTGTATTTCCCACACAGAAATTCTACCCTTCCCCAACATTTTTTCATTTTAAAATGATTTGTAAACTTTCATGTCTCCCCAATTTAATTTTGGCTATGCCTGAATGTGATTCAACATAGTTACCTAATGATATAACTGTTTTGATCCTTCAGTGAAGTCATGACAACTAGTGGCGTAAGCCCACAGTTCTCAGCAGTTGTGTCATCAGCCTTTTTAATGGCACGAGTCATGTTCAGACACAGGGAAGGAGGCATGGAATTAGGATGGGACACGAGAAATGTGGAAACTTGGAAAATTCAGCCAAGGGCTTTTGAGGTCCTCTGAAAGCTGAAGCAAGCAGCCACTGTCGGGGGAAAAAATCATCGTCATACACACCAGCTTTCTGAAGCACTCCAACAAATAAAGTGTGTTGGTTACTCCATCTGTTTGAACAGAGAGTGTAACTAAACTGGAAATGTACGGAGCTGCACTTTTGTTGATGGAACCGAACAGCTGCCTTACTATTTTGCTGTCTGATGTTTTTGGTGGGGGGAGATGGGAAAGTGACTGCCAGAGGAATGTGTTCAGAGGATTCTGTTGCTGTGGAAGAGATTCCAGTATTCACTCCTATCTCATTAGAAGAAATAGTTAGCAGCATCACTCATCAGTCTTATTCCATTGCCTGCTGCTTTTAAAATCTCTGCCATTTTCTGGGAGATTGCATTTCATTTGCTTATGCATGATTTCTGCTCACTTGCTATTTATTTAAAGCCTTTGTACAGCAGTAATATAATAATGTCGACCAGCCTGAAAAACTTCACTGGTTTTTAACCTGTATTGGGGAAAACAAATAAAGCCTCTGCTATAAGCACAGCATGAATATTTTCTGGCAAGACCTATTTCTACATAATATTTATTTAAAAATGTAAGATAGAAAAGTCATTTTTCAGGATTAGCAGGCAATACACTATGATGAACTTTTAAGCCATAGTTTATATCTTCCTGGTGATACCAGCAAGTCGAGTTATTTAAAATGCTGTAGGGTTTATCAAGCTACAGCAGTATGCTGAATTAGCAAAGTGGAAGACTTTGAGAAGCGTTTTGCCAGTTAGTCAGCAATGTGAGATTTTGCCCAGTTGCGTTCAAATTCACCTAGGATTAAAGCCTTGCCTGATTATACAGTGAAACCTGTTCGTTCAACTTATCATACATAACCATTTTTAAAAATTACACTTCAAGTTGAATACATTCAGGTAGAGCGTTTAAATCTTTAACAATGACTATCAGCTTGATGCCTTTAATGTTGCTAAACAAAGTCTGTCATCTTACCTCAGCCACTCAAAACTTAAGCCTCAAATTTTAATTTGATTCTTTGTGTCAGTTAGATGTACAGTCCTTTGTTTTGACAATGTGATCCATGTTTTACGCTCCCCACTGAAATAAACGTAGTAAAGGAGCATGCTTATTTATTTATCAGAAAACTACACGGTGTGGAAAGTCAGCATTTTAATTTGAAATAAAAGGTATAGGATTTGGGTTTTCTTTTATTTTTAGCTCTTAGAAATTATGCTTTTCAATAGATATTTAATCCTATTGTATATTATTAATTATTATTATTATTACTAATACTATTATTTGCATGGTTTAGTAGAAAGGTTTCTCATAATTACATTAGTTATCACAAAAGGCAGCCCATTCTCACTGAAATGGTTTGGAATAATTCTCAGAAATTGGAGCTGCTTAGTGCAGGCAAATAATATAGTGGCATTTTTTGCAGAAATGGGTTGACAGTCCTGTATTTTGACCAGTATGGAATTGAGAAGAACACAAAAAGGCAGCAAATGAAATGTAACAACTATATGTTTTTTAAAGAAGCAAAACATAGTTTACTTACAAGTTTAGAAAAAAAAATTCTTCATTAAGAATCAGGACATTAAATTTTAACAAGCCTTATGTAAACATGCTTATCTATAACAAGCCCCAATTAAGTTGTTGATTATACTAATTTTGTAACACAATATTACATGTGTATTTAAAAATCCAAAAAGTATGGCTTTTGAAAATTTATAAATTAAACATGTTGTTTCTGTTTATAAATATGATTTATAAGCTTTTTTAAGAGTAAAGCTCCAATAAAAAATTGTTAGTATTTTTCTAAAATGTGCATTGCTGTATTTTACATAAAAGGTTATTTATAGTTGGTTGTAATATTGTACACTACATTTTGGACAGCTTATAATCCTGCCAATGTATTTAAATATGTCACTTTGTCTATTTAAAATTTCTTGCTGTGAATGAACTCTTTTATCTAATGAGCTGCTTTATTTATAATTTCTGGAAACCAAAATGGATAATGTACAGTTTTCATAACTGTATTTGCTCTAATTAAAGAATAGTATTGGTTACAAATGTATAGATGTCCCTTATTTTCTCTCTCTCTCTCTTTATAGCCAGTTAATGTGTCAGGTTTCGAAGATATATTTACAAGGACATGTTTACTGCATTTTCCTTGCTTTTTTTAAAAGGAAAACACATAAATAGTTCATAAATAAAACATCAGAGTTGTGTTTCACCTTGGAGGGAGGCGTGGCCAGGGCGCGTGGCCAGCTCAATTACACTCGTGTTGGGGCACCTGTGGTGGCCCAAGCGCTCTGCCAGAGAAACAGGCTCCCAAGCTCTGTTTTGGGCTGCGACGGCCTCTTGTAATCCTCTGTCAGCGAAAATGGAGCTCAGGAGGGCAACATGCGGCCTTCACGAGCTCCATTTTTGCTGGCAGAGGCACCGCGGGCTGGTCCTTCACTGTTTCCAGGGCAGCCCCACAGGCCAGATCTAAGCACCCTGTGGGCCAGCCCCGGCCCGCGGGCCTTTAGTTTGACACCCTGTCCTAGACAAATGAAATGTGTTAAAGGCCAGTAGAGCCGCCAGAGAACTTCATTCTGTGTTGGAGATACACCAGAATTAATAGGTGTATTAATCAAGGAGATACTTGAGCAGATAAATAAATTGCCTTCTGATGGAAGTCAAGCAATGGAGGAAGATTCTATTTAGGAAAGAGTTTTTGCTCTTCTTAATCAAAGCACAACACTGAGATCTGCTGATGTGACTATATCTAAGAAAACTAGGCCGAATATTTTCCTTAATGAGTTTTATTTTTAAAAAGGCCAAAGAACAAGGTTCAACTTTTCCCTTCACCAGTCCTGATCTATATCAGCCCTTTCTGTGCTTATGCTAGAATAAAGTTGCATTCTTGTGTGGGATGTATTTTATAGTACCTCTCCTTTCCCTGAAAAAAAAGTCAAAAGGGCAGTCCAGCCTGTGAAGGTGGTGTTTGGCATTCTCCTTTTTAATGTTGAAAACGACAGCAATGTTGATTGTTCATGTTCCATAAAGCGCTTTGTTTTAAACAAGGTCATGAAGTGAGCCTTAGAATAAAGATTAGATTAAATGGTACACGTTGCTGAGCTTATTTGTATTAATGGATTACATAAAACATTGGAGAGAAGTACTTCCAACTTCAAGAGATTTTCCTACTTTGAAATTATAATACTCTAAAAGAGGTAAGTTTTCAGGTAGATACTGGACATGCTTCGCAGCAGTTCATACTTGTTCATAGTTACAATGGCCTGACAAAACGATTTTTACATGGATCATTTCAGAAAGCTCAAAGACAATTGAATTGCTTAGCTCTACTACAAAAAAATCATCTTGTGCCAAATTATAATTAGGCATGTGTAGAATAATGCAAACTATAGGAGCCCTGGAGCAGATACTTTTAATAAAAAAAGCACAATACCTGATTTTTTTACTCCCTGCACTGAGTCTATAGTTATTTATTATTCTTTTTTCTCATTTCCACATGGTTGATTCTCTGATAATGATTCATAGCTATAGAATTTATTCAGTGCTGGAAGCCGCCAAAGGACCATTTATCTTGAGATTTCAGAACTGTCAGATTCTATCTGTTGAAAACTACCGGTATATGGCCATCAAAGGTGGGCTATTGTTACGATACTGAGAAGAGTAATGCTTTGTCCAAGAATTTTGTCTCACTAGCCAGTTATGCACAGCAAGCTGTGGTAAAGAACAGAAATTGATAAGTAATCAGTTCAAATTTGAGACTTCAGAATTCAGAAAAATAAGCATTGAGAGTTTTGCACAATATATGTGTCCATCTATAGCCACCAAGCCAATACATTCTAGAACTTTCCCAATCATTTTTAATTTTCTTGCTTTCCATATCAATAAAAGTTCTGTTTATAAATTCTGAAAGCAACGAAGTGCAAAGCAGGATGAGCGGTTGTACCTTTAAAAGAATTCTGATAAAAAGAGGAGGAATTTTTGCAGAAACACTTTAACCAAAATTAGTGGAGTATTGGGTTTCTAAATGCTCTGAGACAAAAGTTCCCAGATGGTTAAATTAAAATGTGGAACATTTTTTTCTGCCAGATGGTCCATGCTGTTTTCTTTAATCCAGTTCTTTCAACTAGCCTTTATGCATCCGAAACATTGTTAAAAGGACTAGAATCTTTTTAGAAACATGACTAGTTTTGCTATGTTTTAAGATACAATCGTTATGCTACAGCTTTAAAAATGAATCATCTTAAATGTAATCTACAGCATTAATTGAATTGAATCCATGCTTATAAGCATAAATTACTTGACACAAATAAAAATTCCCTTTGCAGGTCTCTTGATTCACAATCTTTTAAAATTATGCACCTGCCACATGCTGTTCGTATCAAAAAAAGAAATTTATGATAAATGTAAGTTTGTGAACAATACATCACTTTCTGAATTGTGCATAAGTAGACTTGCAACACCAGAACAAATTAAGTAAAGTAGCATGTAAACAGGACATGTATGCACTCTTAGTTTGGGTATATGGAAGAAGTCTGGTTTGGAGTAACAAATAAGGATTAATTAATTCAACTCACGCTCAAAACTTATAAACAGTGCAGTATCATTAGCTCAAGAAGAAAAATAAGCATCAATGAAGAATTACCTCAGGCATGTATTAATGTTCATTTATTAACTATTTTACATGCACAGCAAAGAAGAGTGAATGCAGAACTTATTGTATGAGAAGAAAATAGACTGGCTTAAGACAATACAGGTAGTGCTCAACTTACAACCACAACTGAGCCAGGAATTTTGGTCATAGTTCATTGTGGTCATTAGTTGAGTTGCCACACGATCTGACTTGGTTTTTATAATATTCATTAAGCAAATCATGTGGTTGTACATTAAATCTGAATCTAGCTATCCAAAAAGTGTTTTTGCTAGGGAATAACAAAAAAACATTGCAAAAGGTGATCACTGCCCATGAGATACTGCAACTGGTTGTAAATGTGAGCCAGTGGCCAATTGCCCAAAATGCAGTCATGTGATGGTGAGGGTAATGTGGCAATTGTAACTTCGAGGATAATTTTTTTTCAATTCTGTTGAACAGAACTGAACAGTCATTAAGCAACCAGTCATACGACTACTTGTACATGGAATGGATTAAGAGTCAGAGATAACAATGGATGTATTCTGGGCAATGGGAAGAAATATTAAAACTCTGTTGTTACTAAAATCAAACATCCAAAAACAATCACGAAGAACTATTGCAAATAGTTTATGCATTAGTCTGCATTTTAGGACAATAGCAATATTTCACATTTGGAATGTCCATATTCAAACTCTGAATTGTTTCTTACTAATTGGATACAAAAGTCTACAGGGAGTCCTTGCTTAATAACCAATCATTTAGCAACCATTCAAAAACACGATGGACTTTCCCAGAACTACTTATGACCGATGGCCATACACATATGCACCGCACAAACACATGATGACATTTTGGGTACTTGGCAAGTGGCTCACATTTAGGACTATTTGCAGCATCCCACAGTGAGAATGACAGTCATTTTTCCATTCCTTCAGATCCTTCCATTCCCCACTATCCTGTGAGAACTGAAGAAGCTTCGTGGATGCAAAGCGAAATATCTTCAAAGAAAAAAACAAGAAATACTAGTTGCTTCCTGAAAAAGCACCTTTGGGACATTTGCTTTGAACAATAAAAATTTATAACATTATTTTCTTCTTATACTTCTTACTGGCCATGAGTTGGCTTCTTTCTATCATTACTACATCATGATAACATTGATTAGCTGAATGTGATTCTTATGGGTTCATTTTTTTCGTTAGATCTCGACAGTAACAGGAACACCAACACAAATATGGTAAAACAGTAGGAAGATTGTGGGCATTATGAGCTGATATTCAGAAGATCTCAGGAAGATGAGAACCACATCAGTAGCTATATGGAATCACATGTCCAGCCCAGCACTTCTCTCTTTTGATTTTCCTGTCTCCTGGCCAGAAATAAGAATGAGTGCTGCCAAGTAAAATTCCCTATTTTATTTTGATATAGTTATACTTCAGGATACTCACTTTTTTTATGATTTAGGAGCACAATAAGTCTGTTGTTTCAGAACTCCAACTGCAAGTCCTGCCAAAGGTAGTCTAGGGTTAAATCAAACTGAATATAATCTCACTTGTAATTATGGAGAACTGAAAGTTCTCTGAATAGCAGCTATGATGTTAGCTTGCTACTGCTAGGTAGTTGCATCACTCTTATATCAGAAACTGTTCTTCTGCACGTATGTGAAGAATACTTCCTTTCTTAGGTGCTATAAGAAAGAGGAACTGCTGCCCAAGATGTGGAGATCATACTCTTCAATGTTATAATCAGGACAGAACTGCCACCTAAATGGCAGCTATATCTTAAGTTCTGCCTCTGTATAATGCTCAGCTTTTATATGCCTCTCAGATGCAGAGACAGCAGGGTTTCTGCATGTTTCTACTCTCAACTACTGTTATATTACAATTGTTTTATATTAAACCATAAAATACCAACATAATGAAAATAACTATTACTACTAAAACCACTAAAATGTGGTTAAAAAGATTATCTGATAGCAGCTGTCTTGCAAAGATCTAAATAAATAAAATGCTTTTCCTGGAAAAGTTCAGCATAGACTTGCTTGTTTTGTTAGAAGATCTGGTCTACCCACAAATTCAAAGAGAGCAGCTTTAATGTAGGAGGATTATATACAAATACTTGTAATATAGGGAAGCATATAGAGTACTGTATTACATTACAACAGTGGAAATTCATGTTCAAATCCCTCTTTAACTGTTACTAAATCCCACTTTACAGTGTTGTTTTGATAATAAATTGATAGAGGGCCATTGTGTGTATTTTAGTATGTGATATAATATGAAAAGCATTAGTTCCTTTTTTGTTCTTAATATTCCAAGGGGTTTATGACCTGCGTCCTTGTCCTTGCCTCTGCCTTTCTCATGCAAAACCACAATATCTATACAATGAGCCCATTAATAAGACTAGAGACAAGTCTTTTTTTATACAAGACTGCAATTACTTCCTCCTCTGTTTCTTGCCTATTTAACACATTAATGAAAAGTTTTATATTGCTAGAAAGCCAGTTTGGTGTAGAGATTAAGGCATCAGGCTAGAAACTGGGTGGACATGAGTTCTAGTGCTGCCTAATCTTGCCAAAGCAAACTGGGTGACTTTGGGCCAGGTCTTCTTTCTCAAGAAGCAGACAGTGTCAAACCACTTCTGAAAAACTTTGCCAAGAAAACTACAGGAACTTGTCCAGGCAGTGGCCAGGAGTCAACGTTGAGTCAAAGCGTGCACGTGCGTGCACACACAGACACACCTTGAATTGTTTTTAGTCTGATCCAAGTTGCATGGTGAGTGAAGGCCTAACATTGGGGAAAAGCTACCTGTATATTCCCTTTAAAATGTTTCACACTTTATGGTGATTATACTGCCTATAATCCACTTGACCACATACAGTATGTTAAAGAATTACAGTTGCTAATCTGTAGAATAGGGCTGAAAATTCACAACTTTCAGCTAAAGAATACATCAGATGGCCGAAGGCTACAAGAAAACAATGTATTGATTCTGCTGATGTACAGCATAGATCAGGGATGTCAAACTCATGGCCCGTGGCCCAGATGTGTCATGCACTGGCCACACCCACACCCAGTTTAGCAAAGGAGGAAAAAGTTGTGATACGTCAAGTGATGATATCGTGATGCCGCGAGTTTGACACCCCTGGCATAGAACCCATTCAAAATACGATACATTCTGATTTATGCATGCACAATAACCTGCAAGGGGGAAAGTGATCCATACACAGATCATTGGCATTTGCAAGTTCTTCCCTGCTGCAAGTTAGGTATGCATCACAAATCTTTTTCATACTATTGTGGGAAAAAGTTGTGGACTCCCATAAATTACTCCCATGTCATTTTTTTATATTCAAACTATGCTGTGTCAAAATTTGATTTCAAATGAAGAAAGGGAAAGTTGCCATTCCAAAATAACTGGAAAACAAGACACATTTTTACTCAGTCATAATTCAAATTTTTTGCACCTTACCCAAGAGGAGCCAGTTTTACATTTTTAAGCAATTATCTATTGTCCAGTGGTTTGTGTAGTCCAAGTATTAATGCTGTGCTTTCGGAAACAGGACTTGCACACTGCTTTATCGGTGTTCTAATCTTACTAAGGTAATCCTTGATTTATGACCATTAGTCAACAATCATTCAAAGTTAAAACCATGCTAAAAAAAACTGACCTACAACTGATCCTCATACTTATAATCCTTGAAGCATCCCTGTATTGTAGTCTTTTGACTAAGGCGGTTGTCAACCAGCATGTATTTGTGACAGTTGCAGCATCCCAGGGTCATGTGATTGTCTTTTGCAACCTTCCCAGCAGGCTTCAAATGTGCAAAGCCAATGGGGAAAGCCTGATTCACTTAACAACCATGGCCAAAAAAACAACAACTTGTAAAATCAGTCACAGTTCACTTAATGACTGCATAGCTTAACTGACATTCTGGTCCCACTTGTGATCATAAGTCAAGAACTACCTGTACAGAAAGCTTAGCTTTGTGTAATAGCAGAAGCACAAGCCAATTATATTAATCAGTGCAATAATCTACCTACCTCTGCACTCTGACTGCAGTAGCATCAAATATTTACTTGCATCTGTTAATAAACCATCCATCACAAAATTAAAATACAATGAGACCTTTCATAGGACTTAATGTGATTCTGCATTATTTCTAACTATTCTACATTGACCACAGATTGTTTGAATAGCTAGGGGAACCTAGATTTTCTCTTTATTGCTTTAGCTCTTCAGAGGGAATTCATTAATCATTACAATAATGCTAATTGATAAAATGAGCTGTTTAACCGTGTTCTGCCCCAAGTATCCTGGGTTATCCGGCCTCTCTTTTTAATCTATTCTCATATGCCTAGCATCTCTTCATGTTATGGCAATGGCTCTAATCACTCACCTCATAGCCACCTATAACCTGAAATCTTTTCATCTGATATCTGAACCTGGGAGCATTCTCTTCCTAGAAGAACCCATGAAGTTCTGCATGGACTAATCTATTTTGGATCCCCTTTTATTAAAATCTGATTGCCAGGCGTTGCCAATTGTCTAAACCAGCTAAGCTACTTCTACTTTTTTACCTTCTCATTTCTTGGCATTTTGCTATCTCTGACTTTATTTGAGTCAGCCGGTAGCTGTTGAGGATGAGAGGATCTGCGTCTGTACTACATGTAGGTCAAAATTCTTCCTGTTTGTCTTCCTGTAATAGTATGTGGGAATGACCTGGGGAAATAAAGGGAAGAGATGCTGCCTAGGAAACTATCAGATAAAAGGGAGAGGAACCTGCAGCTGAATACTGTAACAGGCAAAGAAAAGAATTTAGAAAGGATTCACCCTAACCTATCGGATGGTAAAAACAGGAGATTTGTACTTTCAGATTTGCAAGATAATGCTAATGTAGCCCTACAATAAAGTAGAATTAGTTCGTCTTGTTGTGTTTCCTGTGTGTTTTACTTAAAAGACTGACACATCCCCATAATAAAACTTACTCTAGAGATTAAGAGAAATTCTGCATGGCCACTTAAGTTGCTTGTCTCGTGTGGGACACTTGGCTGCTTCTGAAACTGATTTAAACAATTCTGGAACAATTGCAATGATTTGGAAATAGGGCTGGGTTAGTACAGATTATGACCACTGCAGGTGCCCTTGCCCATTGTCCTACTTCCCATCCTACCCATCTATACAAAATAGACAAGCTTCATTGGATGACCATTAGGTCTACCAGTGCCTTCCTACTATAGTGCCTTCCTACTATAGTCCTTTTAGTGATTGTTCCTCACTCACTTTTCCACATTCTTTTCCTTTGCTTTCCTAGATGTTTGCACATCTAGATATCTTCACACACCTTTCTTTCCTTTGACTCTGTGACCCTTCCTCCCGGTTTATACCACTGTTATTCCACAGAAACTTTGTGACAATGAAGAACAGAAGGTTCAGATTAACGGAAGCAAAGTCATACCATTTCCTGAAACTTTATAGCTTCATGGAATGTTATATATACATGAGAAACAAAAATATATTCAGCAATGTTTTTCAAGTGGTATTTTTTACTTGTGAAAGCAGTAGCTGTGAAAATTATGGCAAGCTATCCAAATTGCTTCCTTTCATTAATATTTGTCACTGTAACAGTAAGATGGGCAGCATAGAAATTTAATAATTAAATAATATTTTAACATTTCAAATATTTCATTGTTGCTAATGTTTAATATTTCATTGTGTGCTATCTCCTAAATTTGTAAGCAAATTTTCAGTATCAGACAATATAACAGATTCAGTCAAAGAAAGCAAGCTTTCAGTCAGTCAGATGGATGTCTATCCCAAGAAGTCAGTCTGTCAATTCACAAGTCTTCAATTTTTGTTCCCATTTCTAACCTAGTATTCAGTTTTCCCACTCCTAGGCTTACTGAAATATCAAGCTCACATACTCTCTTGTGGTACATCATCAGATAATATTTCACAGCCTGCCAGCGTAGCAGGGCATAATATCTGTGCAAGCCTAAGATCTTTAAAGATTTATGGCTCTGTTTTCCAAGGTTTTCATGCTGCTTGATACTAACTACCCAAAAAACTATGCCTACCCATAAATATTTTTTTTTAATGCAGAAAAGGATTACTGTTCTGGCATGCTAAAGATTTTCCTCCAGCCCAACCAATAATTACTTTTTTGTAAAGTTATAATGGGAATTAATCAAAATAAATCCATTAAAAGAACATACAATCTAAGATATTTTTAGAAGTTTCTGGGTTATTTTTCACTCAGCAAGTGCATAACTTTTATTTGAGCTAAAGAGGATAAATAAATCCTTTACCAAATTAGCACATTTGCATTAAACATAGTAGGAAGATTTAAGGCGGATATGGATCTCAATATGTAATTCTAAACCATACATATTAAGGCTTGAAATCATAATTGTGGTCAAAAGACCTAAGCTGTATAAGAGCATTTCATAGGATTGCTAAGTAATAGAAGATTTTATTAAATCCACTATGAAGAAGAGTCTGCATGCCATAGCTCATAGACCATAGAGAGAAACTATTCTCACTAAACTATAATTATGGATTTAAGAGCCACCATTGAATCTCATTTCATAGCCCTAGATGTATCGTTGAACTTTCCTGTCTATATACCTCCAGTCAGAAGAGAAGGGATTTAGAGATAAATGGCCTGGAAGTGTGACAGAGTTTGAAAAGAAACAAAAAGGCTGTTAAAATAAATAATTCCATGATAAAATCTGGTTTCTTTCAGCAAGAAACAACGTTAGTCTTCCAGACCTGGTACTTTTCCCAGCTTGTAAAATTTATGAGATATCGCAGCAGCATGGCTGGGGTTTGTACTGATGTTGAGAGGTTTGGTCGATTTTGTTTATTCTGTTTTATTATTATTGCAAACCACCTAGGATTATTTTATATAAGTGGCCATATATGTTTCGAAATAAATGCTAGCTGTTAGCATTTTGAGAGTCTTTAGTGAGGCCTAAACATTATGAGACCTTCTGATCTAGGCATTCTAGCAATTCTTCCAAACAAACATTTCAAAGAAAAAATAACCATTTTATTGATATCGGCCAGCCCGTGAAAAAATGCTATGATCTTCTTTTGCTACATATGCATGAAGTAGCTAGCCACAATTAACCATGAAATGATATGCATGGAATCATACCACTAACACCTGAAACCACCTGAAAATACACTTCAAATGTATCCTGCTTCAGAGTGCTTCTGAAGTCTAAATTCAATGTATTGGAAGGAGCCCAAATTGCTAGGAAATGGTGGCACATGAATGCACACATTGCATGCCTTTTACTACAGCCCTACACTCTGTTAAGTTAACCTCCTTGATTTCCCAGCACTGGAGAAGCACATGAAAAAAGAAGAGCAGAACAATTGTGGCTCACTGCTGAGAATGTTTTTTTTAATGGTGTTCTGTACACTTTAGAAGATATAAAAGGCAACATTTAAAAGACTTCTAAAGCTCCATTGTGATACAGTACAATTAATTTAGGCAGTGTCAGTTGGAATTAGACTCTAGGCTTTGAGGAGAGCAGCAAATGTTGCAAAGCCCCCATCTCCTAATTGCTACGTGCCATGGCAACTAAAAGACATGCCTTGTGTTTTTTAAAACAATAATATATACTTTTTGTCATTGGTGCAAGAATACAACATGACACATAGCCAATTGTTCTGTGAGGTTCTTCCTGACTTTTCAGGCTTGTCCATTCAGCAGTTGCATACTTGGCTTTCTTTCCGATTACAGTAGGTAGTTACCACTGTATTATGCAGGTTAATTCAACCTGATAATGTTACTTAAAGCTCCAGCAGCATGGAAGAAGTCTTTATTATTCTCTTGTTCACTGCTTTCAAAGAGAATCTTACTATACCCTGTTAAATTGTTCACTGCAAACTAATGAATAAACATGTTCGAAGAGGGAGGAAGCATATACCATCTGCAAGGCTAAGATTACTTGTCTAAGGAGAAAGACTACATCCAGAATTTAGAGCCAATATTGCTCTAAACCTTCAGCTCTCCAAATATTGCTTAATTACAGCTCTTAGCATTTGTATACTGTTGGTTTGCTTCAGCTTTTACTTAGTTGAATGGTCATATTCATTCAAAAGGCCATTGAAAACAGTAAGATTGAGAGCATAACCAACTTTCATCTTTTCATCCATAAATTATGAATATATATATAAATTTCAGCCATTACTTTGCCATCCTTTTGTGTTTATTAGTAAAATGAGTTCAACCAAAGTTGAATGGGTACTGCTAGGCATAGGTGACCATATATTCTATTTTACAAAATGCTGTCCTCTATATGAAACCTAGCACCATTTGCAGAATAATTAAATGGCTTTGATGCTATCAACTCTTTATCCCAAACTCAGAAGGAGTACCAGGCCAAGGAGTCAAATTACAATAATTATTCTTAGACCTATGTCTTATGTTGACACCTGCAAATATTCAAGTGTGTTTCCTCCCTCAGATTGTTTCTGGCTGGCAATATTGTTTGGTCAGATTAACCAGGAAAGGATAAAAATTGCCTAGATCTAATGCCTCTAGCCTACAAGATCAAGGCACTCACCAGATAGCAACAAAGGCTTGGGATTTTCTGCATCACTTTGCTGACATTAGATTACTGGTCCTAGATTACTTCTAGAGCAGAGGTGTCAAACTCCCAGCCTGCAGGTTGGACGCATCACATGCTGGTCTCGCCTCCACCTGGTTTAGCAAAGCGGGCAAAAATCCCAATACGTCACATGATGCCACCATGACGACGTGAGTTTGACACCCCTGTTCTAGAGGATAAAAGGTAAAATGCTATGGCTCAACTCTACTAATGCTAAGGCCCTTTTCAGCCTTTCTACCTTGGATGGAAGTCGATGACTGACAAAGATTTATGAGGGAATAGATGTGAAAAAATAGCAGTAATAAGGTTGGTATGTATTTCCTTTCTGTTTTTAGAAAACTTCCTTGATTTACTATACATTTCAATGTAAAGATAAACCAGGAGAAATATCAATAGGTTTTCTCAATAAGCATAATACTTGTAGAAATGAATGCTCAGTCTTTTGTATGGCAGGGAATTATTCTGTATTCATTAATGCCAATAGCCATTTCTCTGATCCAGAATGGAATGGAAATGAATGTGGATATCCTTTCATTAAGTCACTTTCCTCACTTATTTAAAATGGGCTTTGAGTAGCCTCTAGGCTTGCAACTTATAATTGCATGAACTATCAATCTGCATTAGTCATTAGAATAAATGTCTATATAGCTTATAGGACCTGCGGCAAGAATTACTTTGCTGATCAAAGTGGTTTGTTTCAATTTCTACTTTCTGCTTAAGAAATTCAATGTACAGTAAATGGCTTGAAATGGATAAGGAATGAATAGACCTTACTATAAAAATATCTTGCAAATCTTAACTTCATCCAACTTCCCAAATTACATTTGTGGATCTTGAATAAACATACATGATGACTTCTGCTTCTGTATTTTCACGTGCTCTTGATTATTTATCAGAAACAACTATATACTTCTGGTCGCTGAGCAACAATTATCCCTGACAGATTGGATCCAACAAGATATACATAAAAGCCAAATGCTACACACAAAATATAGCATAGCAAAGGTGTTCCTGCAAAACAAACAAATTCTATATGTATTGGGGATGACTCCTGTCCATTTTTTAGAACTAGAAAAGGATTTTTGTACACCATAATTGTTTTTTATGTCTTGTAGAATGTGGCTTTATCTAGAATATCCTAGAATTCTGCAAGTTGGAAATATTTTTCTATGGTGCCTCTACTTCGGATGTTTCTATTCATGTCAGAAACCCCTTCAAATTATGATAATGCTTTGAAAGACAGACAAGTAATTGTTCACCATACAATCCTACTCAAGTTCACTTAGAAGCAGATCCCATCCAATTTTACAGGGCTATGAATCATTTTTTCCTGTAATGTACTCTTTCAATGCAACATCCACATGGCACCAAAAATATCTTAGTCCTTATAATTCAATTTTATGCATGGTCATTTGGAACTTGGCCTGGGATTGCTCCTTTAATTATTTAAGAGATGGTATACAAAAAGCCATCAACAATGATTGCTAGTCGCAATTGCATGAGAACCAAACTATCATCTTAATAATCAATGCATATATATTACGCACCTGAAATTAACATCGACTTATTATAAACCACTATTGTAGCAGTAATCAGAACAGAACTTCATTAACACAGCAAGTTACTCCAAACCTTCATCTAAAGACTATTTAATACTTTCACAGTGGCATTTTCTCTGCAGTTCATCCGTCACTAACTAATCATTACATGCTGTAGTGTAGCAGGTTGTCTGTGGAACAGTCTTCATCCCATTACATCAGCCCATCTCACCCTAACCCTAAAGAATTCTGACTGGCATGGTCCAGGAAAAGAGCCTTCTCTGCCATTGCCCCCACCTGTGAAACTCCACTCCCAAAGATGAGGTGGGTCCCCACTCTCCTGGTCTTTTGGAAAGTGTGAAAACCTGGCTCTGAGACCTTGCCTGAGACTCACAGAGGACAAGGGGCTGGCAAGCACCTTGAAAAATCTTCCCCTGCTTTGTAACTAACAATACTGATTTTTAATTCATCATTGTCTTTCAAATTTTATATAGTGTTTTTATGCTTTAATATTTTATTTGTACACTGTGAGGGCAATAGGTGATTTCAAAATTTGGTAAATAAATGTGTAGTCTGATTTCTAAATTGCTTTACCATAGTCCCACCATGTCAGTGGAAACAGAACCTAATAGCTTTTAGTAGATGTAATCCATTCAAAATTCAGCATCCATGACTCCCATGGAATTTAGTGCCACCACATCTTACAATTACACATCCCAGAAATTTGTAGGCTGCATGGCACATGGAAAGATGGGAAGGGTGCATTCTCACCCTCTTTCCTGCCTCCCCTGGACCCTGCACCCAATTAGTTGGTATAAGGCCGAATGGGCGAGCAGCAATTGGCTGCTTTGGAACCAAGACCAAAATCTGAAATTCTTGATAGAGGTAGGCTGCTGATATTATATGTAGAAAGCCTATATTATATATGGATAGAAGAATGACCCTATGAGTCATGGGTTGTCTAGTTAAATGCTAATACTTTTAGAATAGAAAAGCAGATCAATAGTAGTATATGTGATATCATACTGCCATCCTTCAACAGACATTAAGCTTTTTCTTGAAAGGCCATTTTTCCATAAAAATGTCATTCCTAATGCATTGATCAGCCATTATAATACATAAATTCCAACATTTGATAAAAAAGCAAAATAAAGATGAGATATGTAGACTTCAGATAACCCAGTCTACTTCCTGAAAGCCTTAATGACAGCTATTATAGATTAATTATGGATTTGTTGGTGATCTTGTACAACTATTCCAATGCAATATGGAGTATCTTTATTTTGTCTGAACAGTACCAAGACACTGAAAATTCTTGGCTCAAGAATCATTGTCACTTTGTGCCAGTTATTCTCTCTCAGCCCAACACACCTCACAGGGATGTTGTTGTGGGGAAAATAGGAGGAAGATGTGTATTTGTCAAGCTGAGTTATTTGTAAAATGAATAAAGGCAACATAAACAATAGTTCTCTAGTCATGCTCTTCTTTCAGTAATAAAATATAAGGAAAAATAAGAATGTTTTGAAGTGAATAAGAATATGAAGGCTGGGCTGTTTTCAAATCTCTCTCTCTCTCTCTCTCTCTCTCTCTCTCTCTCTCTCTCTCTCACTCTCCCTCCCACCCACTCACCAAATATTGCTGAAACAATAAAACATATGGAATTGCTGTTTGAAACCAAAGGTATCACCACAAAATTGTCATACTTTGAATTTGACACCCCCAAAATATTTCAAAGAGTACCTTTGCACAAATATCACATGTGTCCCATAGCAGCAGCAATTCTATGAAAATATGCAGCTGCTTAAGGTGCTTAAGGTGTTCACAAATAGTCCAAAGCATCCTTGGGTGATCAGATCTGAAGTGATACATAGCCCTAACAAAATCCAGAAGCATCCTTAAATTTGTTTTCTATCCTGTGTGAAGATGTGAACTTGGTGACAAAGCAATGCAGCTGGCAACTTGCATGGGTAAATGGTTTCATTTTATTATGTTGTGCGACTTCATGTAGCAGCACCGCTAACTCTCACAGTTATCTTTTAAGAAACAAATTCCATTGATATGGCCTAAATTTAACACAGCCTAAAACAAAAAATAGCCAAAAGTTCAATGTTATTTTAGAAAGAGTACCTTTCTTTCAGTGTTGACTCTGGTAATTTCTTCTTTCTAGGGTGGAGACAGAGTGACTGGCCCAATGTCACCCAGCTGGCTCCGTGTTAAAGGCAGGACTAGAACTCTCAGTCTCCTGCCTAGTGCCATAAACACTACACCTGACTGGCTCTTTATTAGTTAAAGGTAAAGGTTCCCCCGCATATGCATGCTAGTCGTTCCCGACTCTAGGGGGCGGTGTTCATCTCCGTTTTTAAGCTGAAGAGCCAGCACTGTCTGAAGATGTCTCCATGGTCATGTGGCCGGCATGACTAAACATCAAAGATGCACAGAGCACTGTTACCTTCCCACCAACATGAACCCTGTTTTTCTACTTGCATTTTTTATGTGCTTTCGAACTGCTAGGTTGGCAGAAGCTGAGACAAGTAATGGGAACTCACTCCGTTACGTGGCGTTAGAGATTTGAACCGCTGAACTGCCGACCTTCTGATCGACAAGGTCAGCGTCTTAGCCACTGAGCCACCGCGTCCCTTTTGTAGTTGCTAGACTTTAAAGGAAATTCTACATACCTATTTGGAACTGCAATTATATTAATAAAAAAGGTGATCCTATTGTTAATTTGGAGCCATAAGATGCAAAAGAAAAATGACTGACATTTCCTATTCTCCTTGCGGTTCTCCCTCCTCTTGTGAGTAACAAAAGAGGTTAAGAGTTGGACTCAGTAAGCAAGTGAGACAAATTTTGATCCTGCAGATTTATCCATGGCATTCATATTCTCTAATACTTTTCCGACTTCAGAAATATAGTCCAAATATCAGAATGGGAACTGAATGTTGGATTTCCTCATCTGAGGTCTTCTGACAGAATTCCAATACATCCGATGATTGCTGGGCATCTCTCTTTTCCTGTATGGACCATATCTGGGTTTGATTGCAGATGGTACTTTGCCCCATAGCTATATATTTCTTTTATGCATGACCTGTAAGACCACTGAGCATCACTAATGTGAAATTTCTCCCAACGGTGGGTTATTCTGTATGTATGCCAAGCATTAAATCATGATGTCATCTCGATGCAATTTTGCTTTTGTATCAATCTTTTATCTTCTTTTTACCTGAGCGTTCTGCTGTCCCTCTGGATTTTCTTTAATTAACTCTTACTTTATCTTGCAACCATCAGATGTAAATTAATAGTTCCTTGGTGGATCATCTTTCCAAGGTTAATTGGCACACCAGCCACCTGTTATTGCCTATCATATTTAAACCTTCAGAGTGCTGAGTTGTTTGGTAATATATGCCATTTGCACATGCATTTACACCACAAAGCATCGTCTGGATTTTTGATCTGCTTTATACACAGTGCAAACTAAGCTGAAAAATGCAAATCAAAGCAGCTATTTGTTAAGACTTGGTATAAATGTATAAACCCCTCTTACGAAGATCATGTTTATAACAGCATATGTTTTACCAAAACTATGTTTCCAGCTACTGAGTCTTTTTTTTTACAAGGCACAAGTATAAATATAGATAACCAATATTTATAGCAATACCTTTATGGACTGGATATCTTTCTCCAATCTCATTTCCATCCAAATGTGGAATTTTTTTTAACCTGCTTAGCTTTTGGCATTTTGATGGGTGGGGGAGAGAGATAATTTCTTCTAAATGATATTCATCAGGTTTTTTTTATGTTGGAGTGGATAAAGCTGCTATAGGAAAATACGGGGCTACTTCTGCCAATACCATTTTTTTGGTTTAGGAATTATGTTAAGTTTGACTGGCCATTGACATGGTTAAGGCAGTGGTTCTCAACCTTTTCTTCACCATGGACTCCCTTTAAATATCTTTTGTGGCCCTGGACCATGGCCTCAGACCCTCAAGACTTAACTCAATATTTAATCATAACATTTCTTAAAGCCCTTGTAGACCCCCTGTGACAACACCGCGGCCCTCAGGGTCCATGGATCCCAGGTTGAGAACCACTGAGCTAAGACAAGGACATCTCTAGAAATTTCAAGAATGATCATAAAAATGGAATCAGATAAGAGTTCAAGGAAATCAACTCTACAAGGTCAATTTATCCAGCAGCATTTCAGTTCACTTTAGCAATACAATTTGTCCAACTATACTTCACAACATGCGAGGCAGCACTGTTTGATTCTTTTAAGGGGAAAATACATTACCATGATTATCTTGATAGAGCACCAATATTCTCTGTTTCCCCTTTCCTTGCATATAACCTAACCAAGTGAACATCTTACAGATCATGGCTTTAAACAACTATCACAACTTTGCTAATGAGATAATGACTATAATGACTTAATGCACCACACACAGAAAGCAGGGAATATTCTCAGTAGTTGTGCAAAATGGTAGGATAGACAACAACCAGAAAACACTGGGAAAATATGTCTATGGAGATTCTCCGTCATACAGCTCATGGTTGTCCCAAAGGTGCTTTTTGTTTTTACTTTGAAGATGTTCCTCTTCCAAGAAGCTTCTTCAACTCTGACTGGATGGTGAGGAATGGAAACATGTATACTCCTTGCAGACAGCTGGTCATTTGCATTCTTTTAGCATGTCGTTAAGGGCACCTGGAGGTTTATCTGTATCTTCAGGGTCACCTGAGTGGTACAAATGGGTGTGGGAGCCTTCTTGGAACTGTTGAAAGAATTGTAAAGCAAGAAAGGATAGATGATATCATAGCCCTCCTCCTCTGTTGAGAAAGTACAAGTTTCCTTTTAATTCTTTATCATGTAAAATAAATCAATATTTCAACATTTACTATTTTCTATCTGTGCCTCTGATCACTACAGTACAAAATGTGGCAGGAGCTGAATAAATTCAATTTCTTCAGTCAGTCAAGCTAAAGTAGGAGCTATTTTCAGAGACAGGATATCTGGAGGAGGCCAGTCTGAAATACCATGTAATTTCTTATTTGTTTTATTAGCCTAAAAGAGTTAGTGCTCAATTACAATCGTTCGCATTTTTAAAAAACTCCAGATCCATTACTATCTTTTAGGAAATGAAATAAATGAAATCTAACAAAACAAAAAGCACAGCTGGAACACTTTTCTACAGTCAAGCCAGTTCTTTGGAGCGCTTATGTTCAGAAGTCAAAAAGCCATTAATAGGTTTTTTAAAAACCCTAAAAACACTAATTTAAAAAAATATTTAATTGTTGATTTTTCATTGCTCGAATTTTAACTTTGGTTTGTATATTTCACTGTAAACCATTGAGGATCTAAGTAATTGACAATATATATAATATATTGAGTAGTTGACAATATGTTGAGTTGACACTATATTGAGTAAGCACATACGTAGATCAATCAGTGGTGTTCTTTTTACAAAATGGTGAATATGGAAGATCTTGCCAACTCATAAAACTTCTGCCAGGGTATAAATGTGTAAAGTAGTTGCTATTAGAATTATTTGCTCTCATAATACATTTTTGTACTTCCTAGACCACTGTTTTTTAAAACAATTATTTCAGATGATTTAGCACAAATCATGGGACAACAGCAACTGTGGGAGAGGTTAAAATTAGCAAGATGGTGGACAGAACATTGCTATGCAGACTCTGCTTCTTTTAAACATATGTACAACATCAACACATGTATCAAAAGAAGACAGTTGAATCACAACCGTCTTCCTAATTTTAACACACACATTCTATTCCACTGCCATGGTGGCTATGGAAGCAATTTCCAAATTAAAGCAAGATGTTACACAGTTTTTTTTTATTAGAAGTGTGTTAAAAGAGATTCTGAAAAATGTTAGATTCCAATTACAAGGAAAGGGATTTCAGGTAAACATTAGGAAGAATCTCTTGAATATGATTGGATTCATATATGCTAACCCATATTGAGATTTGTTAACATATTATATGAACCCAGCCAATTGTACTTTATTCAGTGAGCCTTGATTAAATGAGTTGTAATGATACACAGCAATATTCAATAGATTTGATCCAAGTTAAGTCATGGTTTGAGGCAGATCTGATAAAATCATGGGCATGGTATTTTGTTGTTCAATCATTCAGTTGCTTCCAACATTCTCTGTTATCTGAGGGATATAATTTTACCTGATTGCCTGTCCATATAAGTTTAATTCTTACAAACTCATGTGCCATCAACCATAGTATAGGCACTTGTCTTCTGTTAGCTTTTTTCTAATGGCTTTGGATTTTTTCAAGCACCTGGCTTCTTTCAATGATTTGTTTTTGCATTATATCTAAAATACTTAAGCTTTGGTGAATGTGTGTCTTTAAATTGGTGTTGCCTCCTGACTACTGCCTGGACTAATCCCTGGAGTTGCCATTTCTTTCTTGCTAGAGTTGAGATAGAATGACAGCTGGCTTTGTGCATAAGCTGGGACTAGAATTCTCCCTGTTGCTAGTCTGATGCCTTAACTACTATACCAGACTGATTCCATTTAAATTTTGTCTTTATTCTTAGTACTTTCACTGTCTCTGAGGCATACAAATGAAGAAGCTGATTTTAAAAAATCTGTCTGATTGTATACTCTGATTGTAGTGTATATTTAGCAGACGTTCTCTTGCAAATCTTAACATCTGGACTATTTGTAACAGGAGATGCAATTTCTCAGATAGTCAGTTCCATATTAAAGTGAAAACCCCCAAATGATGACATTTTTATAAGAGCTGTGAATGCTTCTAAAGTGTCTCATAATAAGCACTTTGGATCCCAATACAAGTGCAGGACCTTTCTGCTGCTCGTTAAAGTAGCTTCATATTTTTCAGGCTTTTCCACAAGCTAAGAAAAAAGGTGCCACCACCTTTGCATAGAATGTAAGGCTCACACTTAGACTGGGAATAGAGAGCACAGTGTTGATAGCAGTGAATTTATACTCCCCAAATCTGTGTCTTCTGAAAGTTACATTCCTGCCAAAAGCCTCTAAACAGGGAACACCACATCTCAAATTCAAATATTATTTGGATTTCTGGGGACTTGAAAAGAGAGAAGCCAAACTTCAGATTAAAAGTGGAGAAGCCAGAATCTAGTTGATTATTGGCAACTGCAAACAAGTGGGTGACAAGAATAACTTATCTAAACTCCAGGCCATAAAAAAAACATGTTCCCTCACTTGCGTTTTTCCTTTGTCTCTTTCTCTTTTTCAAAATGTGCCAGAGATTTCACTGGATGCAATTCAGCTCATTTGATAGTTAATTCTGCGTACCAGCTAGCACTGAGACGTAAAGTAATGAAAGCAAAAGATCAATGTGCAAACTATTGATCCTGTCAGAGCTCTTTAGAGGTAATTACAGCATAACACTGGCTCCTGACAGCTCGCCACAAACACATAATAAGGTCACTGGGCTATATAAATTGCAGCCTTTGGCTCATATAATTCCTTGACTGTTTTCAAGCTGACCCACAACATCTTCAGTTTATAGAAAACATGAATGTTCTTCATTTAAATATTAAGTAAAAATGCAGGAATGGACTTCACTTAGACTATTAAAATGTTTAAACAGAGCAATGGGGAAAATGTGGGGCTATACCACCACAAATTCAGATTCTTTCCATGAGAACATAGTTGTCATGTGCATTTTCCATGCTATTTTGTGCCACTGAGCACCATTAAAAATGATAAAGCCTTTGAGCACCATTCTTTACATAAGTGCATCAGCACAAAAAACTAAGATGCCATTTGCCAAGCAGAAAATAGGGTCTGCCACTGCCCCTTTCATCTGTAATAGCTTGTCCCCTGAGTTTGCTCTATTCCAATCTTTGTTGGAGAAATTGTTAAGAAGAAATTAGCAATACATTTTGTGAATATGCACACTAAATTCAGAAATCATGATGTGATGATATGTAGAATGACCTTGGGAGAGAAGGAGAATATGCTGCCTAGGAAACAATCAGATTTGGGGAGGGGGGAGCCTGCAACTGCATAATGAGCAGAGAAAGAACTCATATAGGACCCTTCCTAATTTATCAGACTGCAAAAAGAGACAGTGAAAAATGTGTATTTTCAGGCTTGCAAGATTCTATTAATGTAATCTTATAATAAAGTAAAATTAGCTCATCTGTTCATGTTTCCTACTTGGGAAGACTGACACATATAGTTCAAAATTTAGATATTGGGTCCATTCCCATTTTACTGTCTTTTTTATCATTTGAGAGCCATGTTGATGGCCCAAGAGGTACAAGTAATGTTCATCCTTTTTTATTTTGAATGAAATGTTGGAAGATCTCAAAATAAAAATTTAGATCCACCCACTTATTTATGTATTTAAAATGTGCTGCAGTGATTCAATAATCAGATTTTAGAGAAAGTATGAGGAGTAGCAAATAGAAAGTCAAGAATCCAATGTAAACTGTGATCTAGGAGTTGGAAACATATTATAAATGTCTCTGGGAGTTGGGGAGCATATACATTTAGATGATGATGATGATGATGATGATGATGATGATGATGATGATGATGATGATGATGATGATGATGATGAT
>JANHFL010004418.1:59431-75275 GCA_032468155.1 Oxyrhabdium leporinum
GATGATGATGATGATGATGATGATGATGATGATGATGATGATGATGATGATGATGATGATGATGATGATGGTGATGTCAACTAAGTTTTCAATGGGCTTTGTTCAGGAAAGCATATTAATTCTGATCCTTATAAAGGATGTGGTTACTTTATTTACTTTTTTCTATGATCATGAATATGGTTTTAGTCAAGCTCTTGTTTGGTTCATCACCAATTCTACAACACATTTTTCACTTTTGACATTCCTTTCCCCTTATTTCACTTTTCCATTTTCTACCCTATCATACCACCAGGACATGAACACGTAGAATTTATTTCAGTCAGTTGACCACTTGACTCGCTAAAATAAAACTCCCATAGACCAGCTTTCCACAGCACTTGTTGTATAATTAATATCTTTGGAAATTCAGATTCCAGAAATGCTAACAGCCTGCCGCATGGTCATTCTCGATATCAGAAAATACTATGTTACCCATAACAAGTAGCTCTGTACTAGCAAAGATGCCATCCATGCCAACAGAATTGAAATTGGTAGTGCACTCATTTGATAGATTACACTTGGATGCTGCACAACCTTGGTCTTATACAAGACTTAGAACAGTTCCCTAATACATAGAAATGTAGCACCACTTCTGAGAAGGGACACATAGCAAGAGTGGACATCTGCTAAACAAAAACATCAATAGCTATGATAGGGGGAGAGCAGTGTTTGAACTCGTTGATACATAGGACTGTATTACAAGCAAGATATATACAACAATTAAATGTGAATGTAGACAACCATGTTCTAAATGACTATAATTACATTAGAGTTGAGTTGTTTAAAGCTACAACCACCAAGAGTTATGTAACGAATAAATAATCATATGTAGCCAGGCACTTACACCAGTGATATCATTATATTGGATGCATTAATGTTGAATAGCTTCTTTCTCTTCATTTCATCAGTCAGATTTTCAGCTGACATGAAGAAGAGGGAAAGGGGCAAAAAGAAATTCTATTTCATATATAGAAGTACAGCATGCTTATATAACATTATAGGTAGCTCATTGTAAGAGATTGTTGGGGAATGCTATGTAAGAGCAGTTAGTTCAAATGGCACTTGGGTATAGTAAAATGTAAGGTATATTTAATGAAAGGTAGTTCACTAAAGATAGTGAAATCTATTCTTCACATCCACTTAATTATACTTTCCCCAGAGAAAGAAGTCTTCAGTTCTTTCCTCTAATTTTCAGAACACTCCAAAATTGATTTTCCTGGGGTTTTGAGCTTACAATATTGTTAAGGATGCTGGTGTCTGTTTTTCTGTTACACACCTCTCTGTCATGTGGGAGTGAGGGAAGGAAGTCAAATGTTATAAAAGGCTGAAACAAATCCACTTGCCAATTAAAATAGGCTGTTTGGTTTCCAAAACCTCAGGATTTCCAAATGTTTAATTCACTTTCCATATTTAGAATGGCAAGAAAGACAGATTTAATGTTCCTTGTCTAATTAAAGTTCTGCTATCTCCTTCCAAGCCGTTCCTCTGGCAACTCAAATCCTACACGACACAATGACAGGATAGCAGCTTGTGTCAGAGGGTGGAAGATGAGTATTGATTTTTGTACTAAAAAAAAAAGAAGTGTGTTTAATAAAACAATTTTGTTTTTGTACAGTGGGTTTATGAGCGTGTATCTATATAATGTTTCATTTTGTGTAATTGTCACAAAAATCCAGACAAATTAATTGTTATTAAAATACAACATTGTAATTATTGTATTACAATATTACATAAAACAATGGTGACACTATTACATAATGTCACATAATTTAAATATCTAAGTTGTATGTTTCTTTGTCACTTAATAATTTAAGATCATTTTTTAAAGTTCACTCAATCTTTTTAATCTTTTTTTTAACATTACAGCATATTCATGTAATTTATCTTTCTGTTCAGAACTTGATGAGTTAGAATTTTCAGAGTTTAGCAGTACATATTTTGTTATGCATAAAAGAATTCTAGACAATTATTTGTGTATAGCTCATTTAACAGAAATACCAATAGAAACATTTTAACAATTCCAAACCAGTTATCTTTTGACAGAGTTCCATTAATTTCATATTATGTTAAACTTTAATGTACATAACTTTTCTTGTATTAATTTATGATGCAACCTTTTCAAAGGTATATCCTCGAGTTGGCAGAACTATAATGCTAGACAGTGAGGTGAGGGATGCATGTTGAAATGTTAGCAGGGAAAAGAATAGAAAGATGTGAGGGGTTCTGTTAATTAGCTAAGCATCTTGCTAGGGCAAAAATGAAATCTTGATCATAATCTATGTTTAAAAGTTGTAGTTTCTAAATTTTGAAACAAAGCATTTAATATTTAAAATACAGCATGTCTCTTTTGTTAATATGAACTAAACTGAAAATTAAACCATTATGGAGAAACACCAGTTGCTTTTTTAAGAAATACATTTAATAATATTCAGTTTCTGGCTGATCTGAGAACGTGTTATATAAAGAACAATAACAACAATTCATTTCCTGTCTTTCTGCTTAGAAGTTATTCCAGATGACTTCAGATAAGCAAGGTATTATCCTGTAATTCCATATAATTGAACCTCCCTATCTATGTTTCCTGGACTGGATCCAAACAGGTATTTGTTATAGTTTAATCTGCTGATTAACAGAATTTATATAGAGGGACCATATAGAGTGCATACACTGTGCTTTATATACAATATAATGCTCCACAAATAGCACAATAAAACTGGAATAAATATATAAAGACATTATCTCATAATAATGTGGATACTTAAACATTCAGAATACTAAATACTTGAGAGAAAAAGATTATCTTAGTTTGGTACTGAGCAGAGAGTAAAATAGGTGCAAGGAAATGGGAGAGCATTTCAGAAGCCAGATACCATAACTGAGAAAGTAGCAGCTGGCCAAACTGATTTCAAAAAGCTAAACAGAGTCAGACCTGATTAGTACTTGGGTTGACACCACCACCAGAAAATAACATGATGGTAATACAGACAGAATTTAAACAAAGAATAATCCTAGTGGCAAGACAGTGGCAAATCATTTCGATGCTGCTGCCAGGGAAACTACAAAGAGGTCAGCAATCCAGTTTGACTTTAAGGAGATATAATTTCTGTACTTTATTTTACTTCCTGCTAAGGTCAAAAGGATTCCCGTAATGGCTAACCTTTATATAGCTTACATAAAATTAATTTTGCAGTCACTTATCTGGACTCCGCTATGAAATTGAAGGTTGAAGGATAGGATATGCAAATTAATAAGAGTTAATATAAAGTACACTTGAACTAGAAGTAGGTTATTCTGTTGCTTGACCTACTGAAATTTCAGGAAGAATTTGCTCTGGTGAGTTTGCAAGAATTCCAACATATACGGGCAGTCCAAAGGAATCAAGTTACATTGCAAGAATATAGACATGCTTAATCAATTGATAATAATAACCCAGCATACTATACTTTGTATAGTAGAATTTTTTGAAAAGGTTGGTAAGCCATACAAATGTTGATCATTTCATATTTTTTGACTTTAATTCAGGTATCACCTGGAATAGAAGATATAAAGATATGTATTAAAGAAGTATTGTATTTACTACAACAGAAATATGCTAATCGTCAAGTTACTTTTCCGCTCTAACTTGTCTTTTAGTGCTGGTAGGTGGAAAAATGGTACATTGGTATAGAGAGAAGACCAACATTGAGAAGACAAGGAAAAGGGCTACAAACACGGGAAATGTGTCCAAACTCTGGATCAATAGTTCAGACTGGATCTTAACATCATGTAAAGCCATTCTCACTCTCAATACTTTGGCATATAGCCATATCAGAAACAGCATCCAGAAATTAACTTGTGGTCATACAAACATCACACAAAACACATACAAATGCAAAGAAAGTTGGATGATCCATGGCTTTTCTGCCAACCTAGTTCAACTACAAACTTCATTTATCAATTGGAAGGTACAAATCTAGGAAGTCCCCACTGGCACTGCACAACATCTGCTTAACAATTTTAACATTGATTTCCAGTGAAAAGCCAAATGGGTTGCTGAACAGCCAGACAAAGGAAGACATATAGAAAATCCTACACAAAAAGTGCCAGACTCTGAATTAGTTCATCAACAATAGACAATCCTGAATAGGATTCACACACGGTATCTGCCAGGATTCACTATATAAGTGGGGTTTAGCATCCTCCCTTCACTGACACTGCGGAGGTCTCATGTCAAACTTTAGATCACATCCTGACCAGCTATAAGCTGAAGGCATATACCAGTCCAGTTTCTGTTTTCTTTTAGATAAATGATGCTACACTTCAATGGCTAGATGGTCTAGACCAGGGGTGTCAAATTCAAAGCCACAGATCTGGCCCACGTGGTGCTTAGATCTGGCCCATGGGGCTGCCCTGGAAAAAGTGAAGGTTCAGCCCACAGTGCTTCTGCCAGCAAAAACAGAACTTGGCCTCCCAAGTTCCATTTTCGTTGGCAGAAGGTTGTAGGAGGCTGTTGCAGCTGAAAACGGAGCTCAGGAGCCCATTTTCTCTGGCAAAGCACTCAAGCCACCACAGGTGCCCCCAGCACAAGTGATGTCAAGTTGGCCATGCGCCCCTATCCCCTCGAGGTCAAACACAAGTCTGATGCAGCCCTCAATGAAATCAAGTTTGACACCCCTGGTCTAGACATTGGTATTTGAATATGGATTTTTAAAATATTTATATTTTACTGTTTTTAATTTAGGTGAAATGTCAATATACCTTGCAAATCCATGTATGTTGTGCCATACACTAAATAAACAAACTACAAGTAGAATTCTGACGTATGATTGTTGGTTACCCCAAAACCAGGCTTTCTCAGTGGGGCCCTAGAACTCACATTTTAATATGTATGAAGAACTTAATATCATAAAATATTAAACAGATTAATATTGTATTGCAGAGGACCCTTTTGATTAATTTCTGCTGCTTTATGCTCCATTACTAAGAAATTAGTACTGATTTATATACTTGTCAGTTGTGATTTTAAAATATTTTAACGTCACCTTGGGAAAACATTTATTCTGAAGGATATCAAATATTACATGAACAAAACTTAACAAATAGAGTATTCCCTTCATTCTGGATCCAAAACTTAGGAAATCCCTTAGATGTTTGGTATAAAGTATGAAAAACTTAGCAACATGTATCAGCAGTCTTGCCTCCCCTCACAAAACAGAACAGGGAACCATCTCTATATCCATTTAAATCTCCAGTTTATCAACAGAACTGTAGTATTGCTTTTAAAGTTGCAGGCACATTAGACACACCCTCTATTGAGCATTCTTAAAATACAAGGGAATAGAAGACACATTCAGCATTTTATTGATTCCCCAGTGCCTTACATCTGTTTGCACTGCCTGATTAGCAGAGGGAAATGGTGACTGTGCAGCTGTCTCATAATACAATGTGTAAAGTATGTCTGGTATGTTGGATGCTTTGTGGTCTAGCCATCCATGATCAGAAAATATTCTCAATCAGAAACTGTTATGCTAAGTCTTGCAGGCTGGATTGGGGTCATATGAACAGCGCACAAAACACATATAAATGTAAATTGCATGATATCTAGATAACAGTATATTTTGATTACTAGTGGTATGACAATCAAAAGCAGATGCATTTTTTTTCCCAATAAATTTTTTATTTTATTTTAATGCAAATCTTCCATTACAAATTTATTGGGGAAAAAAAAAGCAGATGCATTTGTAATATCAATCACCACCTACTTAACAAATATCTTGTATGAAAAAGATATCCTACATATATCTTTGTGCATAAACATTACATTACATTGCTTAGGTTCTGAATGATACTGTGCGGGTTTATATAACATTTTAATGCATTTTACACATCACACTAACCTACTTTATCTAGTGGCTACTTTGTCTTTGACTGGCATCATGTCTGAACCTATGTGTATGATCTCTGAACCACTCTGTACAATATCAAGCTAGCATGAATTAATTCATAATGAATTGTTTCTGAATTTCTGAGTTCCTAAAAATTTCTAGTTTTTGAGTTTCAATTTTAGAGAAAAATAAGACACATTAATGAACTCAGCAATGCCTCTGCCTTCCCATTTTAGTGAATTGAACACCTCAAAGTCTTTTTAAAACTGAAAGGACGTCCTAAAATATGAATCAGCAAGGGTTTTTTTTCTCCTAGTATTTCTGTGATTTGGAGATGAGAGAAATGATCTATAGGTTCATGTAATGGTTAATGTAATGCAATATCCAGGTTTTCAAAATACACATTCATCTAGCTTATTAAAGCTGCAATTAATTATTTAACGTACATTTTGATTTTGCCATTAATTGCTTTCCAAATAATGGTGTTTTGTGGTTACTATCTAAGACACAGATTTCTTGATTTCTCAATTTCTCCTGGAATAAGCAGGAATCAATCTGACCTGGGTAAGTCAGAGATGTGGAGAGGACAAACACTTTGTGAGAAAGTATGTGAAAGTAGGAAAACAGATCTTTTGCAGAAGAATCAATTGAGCTCCCCCTTTTTCAATCTCTGCATGAAAAATAATGTCAGCCACATAAAATGAGAGCAGATAATTTTCCTGCTATACATAAAGACCTCAAAAACAGTGAGGCTGCCCATACTTTGTTTTGCAGGTTTACATAAGTCATCTCCAATAGAGGAAAATATTTGCAGCTCAGGGTTGAATATGGGGTCCTTGATGCTCCCTTGATGCTCTCTGAGTTTTCTTACAGATGTTTCATCATCATCATCAGTGGGGAGTGGGTTTGCTCTTATTTTTATATTCTAGAGGCTTGCTCTGTCAGTGGGAGTGGGAATGTTCTCGGTGGTTCCTTGATAAGGCTGCATACTGTTAGCTTGTTAGTCTGAGTTGGTAGTTCCTTGATTGAGATATTGTTTACTTCTTGATTGTTGGTCTAATGTTGAACTTGGTATTATTTTCTTGTCATTTGGGTGTTTATTGCTTGGGAGGAGCTGTTTTGGTCTTTTTGTTTTCTTTCAGGCTTTTTGATTGTCTCTTTTGAGTGGTATGTAGATCTTATTTATCTCTATGTGCCCATCAATGGCCAATTTGTCGACGTGTCAGGCCTCCAGGAATTCTGACTTTTTGGCCTTGGCTTGATCTAGGATGCTCATAGTTTCCCAGTCAAAACTATGGTTGAGTCTATCCATTTGTTGTGAAATTAAGAAGTTTTCATCATGTCTTCTGATTGCAAGTTGATATTCATAAATGCATTCTGCCAGTCTTCTTTCTGTTTGTCCTACATAATGGTTGTTACAATCCTTACACTGTATACTGTAGATGACACCTGCTTTTTCTTCTGGGGCTGCTGGGTCTTTCGGTTTACTTAGGATGTTTTGAAGACCTTTAGTTAGTGTGCTACTGTAATACCATATGGCTGTAATAGTCTGATGATTCTGAGTCAGCTGCACAGCAGTTTTATCTGCAAGACTTTTGACATACAGGATCCATGTTAATCTGAGAAGAGAGAAATAGATTTATTGCTTTTATTATTTGGCCTGCCTGTCTTGTCATGCTTGGGATGGGACAGGGAGGGGAGTTTGCTTTGGTTGCATTAGTCACTGTATAGAGGATTCTGTGACGTTTTCAGCTTTGCTTAGCCTGGCTGTGTTGCATCGTCTTCATGAGCTTGCTTAATTCCAAAGCATTTGGCATGTGCAAAAGAATTTCCCTGCTCTTGCTAGCAGCCCAGGACAAGAGGAGATTTCAGTAGGTTTAGATTGCTTGAATTCCCCTCTTCTACATGCCTATTAAAGGTGCAGAAGCTCTGTCATCTTTTACATCTATCCACCCTATGTTTGGTATGAAGATCTAGTTTCCACAAATATCACAGGCATCTCTTGCCCAAAGATTCTACAGGAACATTTTGATTAGTTCCCCGTGTTCAGAGGCAACCCAGTTTCCCCTCTCCTGCTGGCTCCTTGTTCTTATATATGGAACTTCTCAGATGTTCAAATCCAGTCACCTTGAATGACCCACAATTACGGGAGGAGTATTTTTACCAATGAGCAGAAGGCAGTGAATATATACCCGTCTGTCACATAGCCCCATTAGAACACTGGTGTGACATAAGGTTGTAAGGAACAACTTGCATGTTATGAAATCTGGGGTGGCTGATTTCCTCTGCTCGTTTTTTGACTGAAATTATTCAGATGTATGAAACCAGCAGATGTTTCCAATACTCAATGACTCAAGAGAGAAAATGCAGGATGGTGCCTCCCACCAGCATTTAATGAAATCTATGGAACATGTTATGAATCAAAAATTGGGAATAGTAATTTTCATTTTGGAGAGAAGGCCATACTACATTACACATAAAAATCTGGTTCCCAGTTTCCCCACATCTCAGAGGCAGTCACTGTGTGTATATATAAAAGAAGGAATAACTAATTCTTAAGGTGGGCAAACATTACCATATAACCAGTACAAGTAGTGAGATGGGCAGCTATATAAATTTAATTAATAAATAAAGTAAGTAAGTAGCCTGCTTACCATTACACTGTGAAGCCCTTCTTAATTATTTTTTTACTGTTCTTTCTTGAACAGTAAGACAAAGGAATTTATACAGCATATTCAAGCAACAGATTTGACATTAAGGTGAACTAACACAACTATATCATATATACTATATATCATGGATGAATTTTCAAATTAATTTCCTAACTTGTATCCTTCAGTGTCTACAGAATAATGGTGATTGAGTAATCTTTTTCAAACAGTGAAGCACATCACAGCCTGGTGGCTACAAGTTAAAGTGCAGTTTTAACGCTAGGAACATTATGTGATCAGATTCCAAAAAAGTACAGTAGTAGCATTTTCATTTGGTTAGTCAGCAATAATCCACCTGACCTAACCAACACATATAACAAAGACATTCAGATGATCAGATTTCTACTCCTGGAAACCCTGATACATTCTAACTATGCCACCAACAGAGGTCCCTCCTGATAGTCTACAGTATACAGTACATCATGGAAACCCAAGGTGTGTTTAAGTACAATGTGTAATTAGGCTACAATTGTCTGAGTGCACAATACATGTTAAAAGTATAAAACTTCTAACATTTTAGAACTTAGAAGTGCTAAAATTATCAACTGATGTTGTTTTCACTGTAAGATCTTTACCATAAACTATTTTCAATCACATTTTTTATTTATATAAATTGGTTTTCAGAAGGACTCATATGTTCTTATCTTTCCAGTGCTTTGAAAATGCAACATCCATGGTAGGGAAAGGGAAATAAAGGCAAATGCATTATTTGGCCATCACACAACTTACATATTTGCATTAAAGGTCATGATGCCATTATTTAATCATGTCAATGATATCATGATGCATAAGTCATCATTTTGGTATTATTTCACTAATCACAACATAAAAATACTTAAAAAATATCTCTAGCTTTTTAAAATTGTTTTGTCTCTTTTCTACAGCATCTTTATTCTGTTTTATTATTACATTTTATCCATTGGGCATTGTATAATGTATGAAAAGTCCACTAACTGGTGCATGTTAGAATGCATATATTATTGGAGAAAATTTCTGGGAAGCACATGAATCCATTAGAAATGTATTAGGTAAGATAGGATAGTGGAATAGAGAGTAAAATCCTCAGAATGACAACTGATGCTGATGAATGAGTGAAGATGAAGGGCATATGAAGATGGAAGGGAATGAAAGTTGGGTCTCATCTCTGAGAAGGTGGCAATGGTGGTGCAAATCCAAATCTTGATGGGAAATAGAGGGGGGTCAGAGCGCTGAATGGCTTGTTGCAGATGAAGGAGGGAACTACATATAGATGCATGATGCAGGTCCTACTTTCTAGGGCTATCACTATAGACCAGAGGTGAGGAATTAAGATTTGTGCACTTCAATTCCCAGAATTCTGTGAGTTGACGTCCACAAGTCATAAAAGGGCCATAGTTCCCCACCCCTGCTATAAGCAGTAAGAAAGATGACTTTGAGAGAAATATACAGGCTATCTACTTCTTAAATTTATATCCTGCCCCTCTCACTCAAAGTGACACTGAGTGGCTCACAACACAATAAAATAATAATAGAAAAAAAATAAAAATGGTAAAAATATTTGAAGTGTTAACATTGTTTTATGTATAAATGTGTAAAGGTATACATACATCATTACCTGAGGAAAGGGGCCAAAACATTTTTTAAGTTCTGAGAGACCCAATGATATTTGGAAGCAGTTCAGGCAGATGCTGACGCACTGGGATATGGGGGTGGGATGAGCTTTGAGTTTAGCACAGTCAGACTTGTAAGATTCTATTACTACAGCCACTTTCAGTAAAGTCTGTGGACTTGTGTGGACTTGATTTCCTGCTCTAGTCTACCTAAAGCTGCATGTAAAGAACCTAAGGAAGTGTCTAGAATTTTCTGCCACTCATAGGCTTCATCAATAACCTTCTTCTGGCTACTTTGATTGGCTAGGTGAGGTAGCCATTTAGAAGTCAAAAAAAGGATATTGGATTTGCATACTTCCTATTTTAACCATTTTCAGGAATTGCTTGTTAACTGCTTTATTTAAAGCTTTTAAAATATTTTATCTTGCATTTCTATTTCATATTTGGATAATGTAAAAATAAATTTAAAATCACAATTTTAAAATGCTGTGTGATAACATTTGTGTCAATCGGATGATTCGGTATTAATTAATAGAATATACAATAATTTATTTATTGTATATAAAATCAGCAAGGCTGACGGGGGAAGGGAAGTCATTGTGCACCAAAAATCTGAATATCCTGCTTCTGAGTGAATGGGAACTTGCCTTCACAAGGGCAAGATGAGGTAATCTACTAAACCATTCTTACACACAGTTAAATCTGAGAGTAAGCTATTTCTAGGTATTTTAGTCCCATGCTGTACCACATATACATTTGAACATTGTATAGAATATGATAGATTTGTACTGCTTGTTTTCATGCCCCTTTGAGTTCTGTTCATTGTTGTTACACCATATATCTGTCATCTGAAGATAACATGTTATTCATTCAACAGACTGGGTTGCAGTTCTAAAAACTTATGGTCAATAAATCTCTGAGGTATCATAGGACTCTTTTTTTGTGTCATGAAAAAAACCCCTGATACTGTTTCTTAAAAGATTATTTAATGGAAACCACCTGAAATAAGAATATGCAAAAATGAGCCCCACCTTTCACTCTGGTACAGCAACCCCTGTGCTGCTGGAAGACACACACAGAGAGCATCAGCACTTTCTTGTACTTTGAGACAATGCCCTTTTGTTCTCATCTTTTTGTACTGTGACACATGAAACACTGAATAAATGAAATTAATTGCCAACTTCTGCTTTTTTTCCAAGCGGAACAGGATGGAATGTTGTGATTTTCCATCTGCATGCCTGCAGAAACATGCTTTGCTACAGCTCAGATAAATGTATTATCCTCTGCTACAAATTAGGATTTCTCACCCACTTTGGGGTACCACAATCAGCCCCTAAAATTAGGGAACTGACATGAATGTTGTGGAGTGGCACACAGTCATAGTATTGTTTGGAAAGTTTATGGTGAGAGAATCAAGGCAAATGAGGCTAAAATCAGAGAAAAACACCTCAGCTATTGTATTTATTTTATCTATACAAGCTCAGTACTAGTGTGTTTTTATGTAACTGGAATCTCTTTGTAGCTGAGGTTTCCTAGGAAAATACAAGCATACTATTACCATCTATCCAAAGCCTTATATTTTCCTTTAAGTTTTAATATGGGACTTTTTCTTAAATTGTAATTTTGATTTGAAAGAATCTCACAGGATGGCATTGGTAGACAGATCACCAGATCAGTCACTGTATGGAAAAAAAGGTAGTGGCAGTGACAACCCCTTAGCTGCACACCAAAATAAGAAATGGAACTGTGTATGGAGAACAAGGACTCAGAGGGCTTCTAGAAGAAAGGACTGAGATTTTCAACCATTCACCCTCTGTGTTCCATGCCATTTCATCTGTTATGAACCAAATGGCCACTTAAGTTTACTTAGTAGAGAAGGACTGTCTTGTCTTCATTGACTAAACCTTAATTTTCTGCCTTCATCCTCATTTCCTTTGTTTTCTTTCTAAATGAAAAGGACTATTCATTTTCACACAAGTAATATTTTTTTCTTAGGCACTTCTATGTTGAACACCTTACAGATTGCTCTTTCTGTTCATGGGGAGGGAGAGCCATGAAGAGGAATGCCAATAATTCCTCTTGAAGTTTTCCATAAATGGCTGGAAAATGGAACTCCTGATATTTGCATTCTCCACTCTTTCCATGCCACTGTGTTCATGGTGATGAACATTCCTAGCATTTTTTCAGAAAAAATAAGTAAAGCTCAAAAGAATATTTTTGGAAATAGTCAGTTGCGGTTTTATATCCAATGTTTTGTATGCTTGATTTATGAATTCTGCATCCCACCAAACTTTTGGATATGCAAAATGCCCCCAACGATGAGCAAAAACTGCCTGCTTATCTTCTGGGATGAAACTTAACCAGAGCATCTTGACAATTATATCTTATTTAAAAAAAACTTCCTTAAGGCCTGTGAAAGAAAGGGATTTATCCATCTAATAGCCAGGTAAAAAGTGGCTGCAATACACAATAAGAAATGTTGCTTGCAGCTGTGAGATGGAGGAATTGGGGAAAACAATTTTTAGATGCATAATTTCTATTAATATTCTTGATTATAATAGTATAATTTCATACAAACTAAACATGAAGAGTAGAAAGTGCAAGAAAAAGGATAAAAATAAACATAGAAAGATAAGAATATAATAAAGAACAAATATTTAAAGCATATCCAACATTCATCACAACAAATATCAACAAACTTAATCTCCTTATTCCATCTAAGGTTACAATGATTTCTTCATTCCATATCCCATATCCATAGGCAAATCCATAAAATATCATCTTTACAGCAGAAAGTCCATAAAGGGTTGCCAGAAGTAACAAACATGACTGACACTATTGATATTGTGGCTACTAATTTTTGGCTCAATTCTTCAAATGTCTCCGGTACTATTTTCAGTATTATACCGTTTTGCATTATTTTGTAGATCCCATTAATTAATACAAAATGTAGGCTAGTGTTTTTCCCCTCTGCCTAGAATCTTTAACTGCCTCAAAACATTTTTTTTCTATAAGAAGCTTTTGTTCTTTATAATTAATTTCAAAATATTTTGGTAAAAGTTTCTATCTTCTAAATTTATCTAGTACCTTTGTCTAGCAATCCCCAACCTTTCCGACTTGGCAGACTGGCAGGGGTAGGGAGAGAGGATATTTCCATGAAAGTGGTAGACATGTATGCTTGTGCACGCAACTCCATTTGCACGAGCAGTAGGTGCTTTGTGTGTGAGCACTTCCTGAAAGCACAAATCGAGCTTCGCATGCGAGCACTCGCCACTCACACAAGTGGAGCTGCGCACACACTCGCCCATTGCTTGCGTGACCTGGTTCTGACCGGGATGTGAGCTGGTAGTGGGTTGGGGACCCATTTAAAATCTTATTTAATTTTTTTGTTTATTTCAAATTCTTTAAATTCTTAAGCTTATGATTAAACTTTTCTTTCATTTAAGATTGAAAGCCAATTCACCTGGCATTTTCAAACTTCTTATTCTGAACAGCTTAAATATACTGATTTAGCAATTCCTGAAAGTTATTATAAAGTTAGGTTAGGGAACTTGGTGTCCTTTAAAAGGCACCAATTGTGTTGGCAAGCAAGATGGTTATTTCAATCATACCGCTGAGTTCACACCCATGGGAGACCACTGTTTGGTGGTTTCCCCATGAGGAACAGCTATCTGGAGCATATGTGGACAATCTCCCATTCTCTCGTTGACTGAAGAGGTTCTGAACAATCAGTCTACTTACAGGTTCCTTATTCTTTGCTGAAGCTATCAGCTCCACTTTTGCGGGGACATCTTCAGTCCACCGTCCCCAGAAGCCCCAGGGGAAAATAAAAATCTTTTGAGGGAGCTGCTTATGCCCCTAACTAGTAAGTCATTTTAGCTTTGTTGAAATCTTGTGAGAACGTTAAGAGAACAACTAGTGTCAGATGTGGTATATTTAATCTAAATGTAGTAGCTCACTAACACAACAGAAAAGTGAATCTCAAAATGTTTTAAAATCCAAACTGCAAATAGGGTCTTATTTTTTTTTAAAGCAGTAATGAAGCAATGTGCTTGACGTAGTGTGGACTCAATTTCTGCTTTGATTTATCTCATTTGCAAATGATGTTATTCTGTAGATAAATTACAGTATTTGCAATAATTTACAACCTTTGTTGTGACACCATCACACAAATGATATAAATCCTCACAATACCCGATTCTCTGATTCAGTGGATTTTCTCCAATAACAGACAGCTCATCCTCCTACCAGTGAGTTCATTCTGTGGATGTTCATTTTAGTTTTGAGAAGCTCAGTCTGTTCTTGCAAATATCAAGTTATTGCTGCTTTTAGATCATCTGAAATCCACTGCCTAGCCCACCACCTGCCGCACATTTAAAAGTATTTCATCAGATAATGTTATGTTAGCCTCAAATCACTTTAAGACCGACTTTATGTTTGAGTGCAGGCCACTGCACATTTCCCGAAATAATTTATGGTTTCTCTCAGTGAAACTTCTGCCCACTGTATCTCCTTCCCTCACTCCTCTCCAGTTTTGCTATTATCTTTTACAAATATTCAGGAGCAATTGTTGGATAATGGGTCTGGCTAAAATGTTAAAATAGTCTTCATGGTGCAGCCACATCTGCCATGTTGACTTTTTTGATCCCTGCTGCACCTGAATAACAGAATTGGAAAGAATCTTGCAAGTCATCTAGTCCAACCCTCTGCTCAAGCAGGAAACCCTATACCATTTCTGATGAGTGTCCAGTCTTTTCTTGAAAGCCTCCAATGATGAAGCACCCACAACTTCTGAGGGCAAGTTGTTCCATTGGTTGATTGTTCTCATTGTCAGAAAATTTGTCCTTATTTCTAAGTTGAAGCTCTCCTTGATCAGTTTTCATCCATTGTTCCTTCTCTGGCCTTCAGGTGCTTTGGAAAATAGGTTGTCCCCCTCCTCCCTGTGGCAGCCCCTCAAATATTGGAATATTGCTATCATGTCACCCCAATCCTTCTCTTCACTAGATTAGCCATGTCCGCTTCTTGCAACTGTTCTTCATACGTTTTAGTTTCCAGGCCCCTAATCATCTTTGTGGCTCTTCTCTGCACTCTTTCTAGAATTTCAATATCTTTTTTACACTTTGGTGACCAAAGCTGGATGTAGTATTCCAGGTGTGGTCTTACTAAGGCCATTTACTTACCTGCAGACATTGCTGCAAACATTGCAGATTCAGAGAGCATCTTGACATCTTCACAGATCTGTCAAGATGGTTGAAGCTGTTTTAGAAACAAATAGCCACTGAAAATATTTTCCCTTCTATTTTTGAGTGGGGTTTGATGTCTTTTAAGTTGCTTCTGGTAAAATTTGATCAGGATGAGTGAGAGGAAATTAAGCAAATCTTGAAGCGCTACAAATTATGCCCTTCCCCACTATTTGGCCAACACAGTGAAACACCAAAATAAAACATTTTATGGACAAGAATAAAAAAGTAGGAGTCCTAATACATAGCCATGAAGGGTAGTTGACATTTATAACTTTATTCTCCTTACATTTCTAATTGCAACTTTATATCCATGAGTGTATCTTTTTATTTATTTATTTATTTATTTTTTACATTTATATACCGCCCCATTCCGAAGACTCGGGGCGGTTTACAGCTTA
>JANHFL010004418.1:75838-94113 GCA_032468155.1 Oxyrhabdium leporinum
TTTGAACCGCTAGATTGAATCAGCAGAAGTGGCCTGCAGTTCAACACTCTAACCACTGCGCCACCTAGGCTCATTGATTTGATGGCTACCAACATGGATGATTTAATCCAGAGGCTAGGTTAAGACTGTGTTTTCTATGCTTTATTTAGTACAGTAAGGTAAAAAAAACGCCACTTGTTCTTCACAATGCCCATAATGTCCCTTGGTACACAGGCTTCCCTCAGTGTCCCCCTAGTGCAAACTTTAGGGTCTGGAAGGGCTCTGAAGCAGAGGAAATCAAATCAACGTACTTTATTCTTGGAAGCAAAAGAACAATATGGCTTTGTGAAGTAGTTTTAATAGTTAGACTGGTTGTTTTGTCAAGCAACACACTTTATTAAAGTTTCACATTGCCTCATATATAATGAATATTTGTCTTCATCTTACATTTGTTTTTGGCCAATTATGGTACAATTCCACAATTTCAAGGATCAGATGCTGTGAAGATTTACCAAAGCTTCCTCTCCAAAATAATCCCTACTTAAAGATCAGTGTGTAATTCACGCAAGTTACCAATTCCTTGAGACCTGTTAAAACTTCAAAAAATATAGTGTATTCCCCCTACAACAAAGAGAAAAAAATTAATTACCAGCTGTAGAAAGGCATTTTTTAAATATTTTCAACAATTGCCTGTGGTTTCAAGTTATCTGAAGTTTATACCTTTAAAAGCTGCAGATATTTTGTCCCTGATCCTCTGATTTTCACAGTTGTGTTGATTGTTTCTGCACAAAAGAAACAGTGATCAAGAGTTTGCACAAATAAAAGTTATTCTGTTATTTTGCTACATTTTAACATATGGACAAATTATTGCAAATGACAAGGGATAAAAGACAAAAAATTGGCTGCCAATGCTTTAGCCATGCAAGAACATCCAAACAGAATGTTATATTACCTCCTGTGCCCCTGTGGAAAAGTGATGTCAGACGCATCATGATATAATCACAAATACTGAAAAATTGTATAATCTGCATGATGATGTAATGACACACATAACATTATTGCAGCTTGGGTGTGATGTCTATAATACCATCTTCTAGGCAGGAGTGCACAACTTTTGGGTGGTCATTGCCAGGGCTCAGAATCCCAAAAGTGAGAGGGTCCTAGAACACAACCTCAATGTGATTTTATTTAAATGGAAATGTTACAGTTAGTCAACAACTTACAATCACAACTGAGCCCAAAATTTCCACTGCTAAGTAAGACAGTTGTTAAGAGAACTTTGCCCCATTCTATGATCTTTCTTACCACAATTGTTAAGTGAATCACTGCAGTTGTTAAGTTAGTAACACAGTTGTTAAGTGAATCAAGCAAATTCACTTAACAACTGGCAACAAAATTGACTTTGCTTGTCAGAAGGTCGCAAAAACGTGATCACATGACCCTGGGACATTGCAACCATCATAAAAACAAGCCAGTTGCGTCTGAATTTTGATCAGGTGACAATGGGGATGCTGCAACTATTGTAAGTGTGAAAAACAATTATAAGTCAGTGTTGTTGTAACTTCAAATGGTCACTAAATATGTGTGTATAAGTCGAGGACTACTTGTACTTGTCATAAACCTATTACATTAAAATTAATATGATTAACTTTAAAAAATTTAGTGACTCTCTTTTTTATTACATACCAAACTATAATTTGATTGTATCTTCCCAATTTCTACCACCTTAAAATTATATAATCTGGCAGTAACGTCTGTGAAAAAAAAATTTAGGCTGCACCTAAGGCTTAGGTGAAGTATGTGATTTACTAATCAGACTGTAGTTGCATTTTCACATCCTCGGATTTCAATGGCAGTAGGAACCAGGATTGCTGTCACTAAGTGTCGAGGTCATAAAGCATGATACCATGTGTTTTAACCACACAGCAAATCTGTGAGACACGTCCATGGACTACTAACCTTGCCACAACTCAGATCCAGGTATGTTTTCTGATGCTACATCATTCTTAATTATAAGAATCCTAGGATCTTTCTTGATGCTTAATATTTTTGGGGTCTGACCCACAACAATGATACCAGCAATAACAATATTAGTAATAATAATTTCTTATTATTAAAGGTATTAAGAATTGTTTAGTTAAAGAATTTTAGTCAAATTATAGCAGTCTTATAGAATGTTTATTATGATATATATAGATAGTCTTCAGTTTGCAACAACAGTTGGGGCTGGAATTTCTGTCACTAAGTGATGTGATTGTAAAACACAATGTAACATGAGCAAGTCACTTAGTGATGGCAGTTCTGGCATTTCCTAGTTATCAACATTAAGCAAATCACCATGGTCATTAAATGAGGATGTGATGTGGTTGCCATTGTAAACTCTTGTTGGCTTGCCTATTGAGTTTGTTTGTAGGAAGATGGCACACAAAGTCACAAATGGCAATTACATGACTGCAAGTACAGTATGCTGTAATGGTTGGGATTTTGAAGATTGGTTGTAAGTAGCACTTATTCAGCACCATCAGAAGTTTGAATAGTTGCTGAATGAGTCGATGTTAAATAAGACTATCAATACTACAGAACAGATCAGGTAAACAATGGTTGCCATCCTAACATGTGATCTCTCAGACATATAAGTTATACTTGTAGGTTGGGGATCTGAGAAAAACTCTGAGAAAAACACTGGGAAGGAAACAAAGTTCCATACACAGAATTAAGATAGAGTGGAGGAAGCTGAAATGGGTAAGAAGCTGTGATTGAACTCAGAAGAACAAAAGGTTGGCTGACAAACAAAGTACATTTTTGACAATGTTGAACTGCTGAAGACAAATCAATTCTCAGATGGATGAAAGAACACTAAAGATCTCCAAAACAGAGAAAGGCTGGGCTTCAAGGAATAGTCCTCTCTATGCACAGAAGAGGATCCAAAGATTAGCATTCAGGAAAGATTGTCAGTTAAGTTTACTCAAAGCCCCTGATGAAATTTAAAGGGAACTTAGTTAAAGCTAAACACATGACAACAGATAAGACTGTCAGCCCTATAAGGTAGACTCGACCAGGAAACCCATTCCACAGGAAGACTAGAACTAAACTTTATTGATGTAGTCTATAGTTACAGAATGTGGCAAATCTGCTTGAGGTTGTCCTTCCCTCCCTCATATATCCCAGTGAGTCATCCTGAGTTTCTCTTCTCAGGACATAAGGGATGCTTCTGTTCTTTCAATTCACATAATAGATTCTGCATATTTGCTTCTCTTTGCACAGACACTCTGCCCTTTAAAGAAGTATTATTTTTCACAGAGGGAAGTAGCTAATCTTTGATGAGAATAATTAGGGTAATAAAGTGATTTACTGAATTATAATCTTTTCACAGCAGTCATGCCAGGAGAAGACTAGGGAGACTATCTGAACTTCCATTATTTGTATTAGTTATTTATATTTGCCTACAAAGTAATATAGCTCTAAAAGTAAGATTTTAAAAGACACTAAAGTCCTATCTTATAATATCATATCACAAGTAAAGAAAAATACCAAACATATTCATAAGACATTGGTGGTATTATACAATTCCATTCACCGATAGATAATATCCTTGGGATCAAGATAAACCTGATACATTGTCTTATGCATTTTTCTTCTGTGCTTTTTACATCAGTTTATGAGCAGACACACCTTACCATACTTTAACAACTTGACTCTTTTTTTTAAAGGAGTCCATTTATCATAGATCAGAAGCCTGTCATCAACAATAGAAATGCTAAGATTTTATTTAGAGCAATTTGTGTAAAATATTTTAATCTAGGATGATAACAAAAGACTTAAGTGAAGTCTTTTCACTCTTATATTTGATTGGATTTCTCTTTTATATTATGTTTTGTATTTTTATTGTGTTTTATTCAGTTTCTCCCTTATTCTGTTTTTGAGGTCTGTATTTTTAGGGGGGTTTACTATTGCATTGCTTTCGCTGTATTTGGCCATTGTTTCTTCATTGTTTCTTTTTTCCTTTTACCTTGCTAATAATGGACCATAATTATTTTTTTAAGAAATTCAGCACAATTTTATACTATAATTTTATCTGTTTGATCCTGAGAACCACCAACTGATAGTATGCATTTTTGTGAACACAATCCACTTTACAAAATTTAGAAAACATGAAGTTTATCAGCCCTCAGTATGTCCTTTTCTGCTGCTTTCTTCACAAAAGGATATATTGGAAGTCTGGATAAACAGAATACAAGAATCAGAACAAATTTCATAGATCTGTTAAAGACTGCATATTCATACCTCCCTTCAGAGCTCCACAAAATGAATAGTCATCGTCCACACCATGACAAACAGTACTCTCCCATTTAAAGTCTTTTGAAGGCCCACTCCACAACTGTATGCGTGTATCAACAACTGTCAAATCAGCCTCTGCAGAAATATGTTATAAAAAGATTATTGATAATGTCTTTATGCAATAGTATAATATAGGTCTATAACATATTCCTTACATGTGTATGAAAAAGAGAGTAAACATTTGATCATTTTAAAATTCTTTTTAAATCCATGGGATTTCACAAAACATCAGTTGAAAACATATTTATACAGACATTTATAAATGGTGACAACAAAGCCAGAGGAATGATATTTATCATACTTTATCATTTATTATGTCAGATTATATATTATCATTCTTATAACGAAATGTGGAATCAGAGACCTTCCACCAAACTGAGAAGTGAATTGGTTGCTTAGTAGTTTTTTACCTACCAAAAGAGGAGAGAAAAAAATAGTAAACTCACTTGGAATCCAGAAAATAGTACCCTGCCATTTTTCATGATCTCGTAACAAACAAGGCTCCACTGAAAAGAAGAAGTTATCTCTCCCAGAACCTGTGAGGCAAACAAATTTAGTAAAGTTAAAAAAAACATAATTAAAAAATGACCATTCCTGTTGGACTACTAAAACACACAACATACTTTTGAAAATAAGTGTCAACCAATATTAAGTCTGTGCCAGGATGGAAGAAACTAGCAAGACAATATTTAATCAGGATAATGTAGAGCAATTGCATCTAGAAATACAGATCATATAAAAAAAGAAATGCACAGTTGAAGAGTTCTTCTACATCTGTAGCTAATTGAAGGAGCTGAGATTGCAACAGGGATTATGTAGACATAGTATTCTATTTAGAGCTTTCAAAATTTGCTTGTTTTTCATCTTTGGGGCCATGTTATTTGTAGATGATTCTATTTCTGCTCACTTGCCATGATCTGCTACAAAGCATGTGACCCACTAAGTCATAAGAAGTCATCTTCTCATAAATGGGGATATGCCAGAGCTTTCAATAAGCAAAGGAAGAATTTATTAAGCCAACTCAGGCCATATTTGATAGCTGAACTTTTCTGAATAAATCTCAATTTTCATGTGGCACCCAAAACAGATTTAATATATTATTTTCTGGTCCACAGCAAATATTTAAACAAGTTCTCTTTCAGCTTTGTAGGTTCCAAAAAGTGGTAAAATAAATGTAAAGGCATGCCTACTCCTTGTCGAAATAAGATGTTTCAGTCCCTACTGCTTGCTCAAATGTGATATTAATTCATTAGTTCATTTTATTTAAATCAGAAGAAGTTATGGTCATCCCACAAGATTTAAACTAATTTACAAAATGAAAAATAACTTGTGCCAATTCCAAAGAACTCATTAGCAAATGAGTGGGACCAAGAGTGTCCATGAAATAACAAAGGCGCAAGTGAAGGCATAAATGTAATGGCATCATCACAAACCATGCAACCTATATATTTATATCAGATGCAATGACATATTTTAATTAAAGGGTGGACTTAAAAAATAATAATATAGGAATGTTGCTTTATAGTAGAACCATGTTTTCTAAAGTGTGGTCCGAGGATCCTCTGCAGAGACCTGAAAACCAAAACCAAAATTCTTGCCAGATATTGAAGATATTGTAGTTCGTGGAGCCAAGGGTTATCTGTGCCCTTCTTTACTTGCGTGGCCACATTCTACATCAGCTGAAGCTTCAGATACTTTTCAAGGGTTATGCTTTAATTTTGGCAGTCAATGAGCATTTTTACTGCTTTATTTATTGTTTGTTTTATTGTACATCGCCCAGAGACTCTCTTTGAGAGACATGGACTGTTCAGCAATGTGAAAAATGAACACACACACAAAATCTAGGAAGATGACAAAGGTTGTTCACATCTGAATAGTGAGGATTCAAGGTTACCATGACACTGTCAACCCCTAGAATAGATCTAAATAGAATTGTACTTTCTGTGTTTCACAGCTACTTGACAGGAGTTTCTACAGAAGTTATTACACTGATGTTATGATAATGTAATGGAAATTAGAGCATCTTAGGGCAAAAGACTTGGGATATCTGTATAAAATTTGAAAATCATTCTGTGATGCTGCAGGCATAAGACAACAAGCCTATAGGTGTAGATTTGATACCAGTTTATCCATGAACCAAATATTAGAAATACATTTGAAGTACTGCATTTTTCTATTTCATTCTTGATTGGTGAAAAGAAAGCAACTTCACTTTTAAAGTTTAAAAATCTGTTGAGCTTAACTAACAGTTTCATTTTTCTAACCAATATCAATGATATTTTTTACTATGAACCTGAAATCATAAAGCATCAGATTATTATTTTGATTTTTACAGAAATCTGTTTTGGCTTAGATGTTAAATCAAAAGTGAAATGCATGTGAAATAGAAATTACTAATGAAGAGCATAGTGGAAACCGAATGCAATATACAATAGTCTTAAAATGAGGAAGTTGTTTGACTGAGACTAACTGAGGGATAAATTGCCTAAAGAAACAAAAAGGAAAAAAATAAAGTGTTTATTTTTAATGTAATTAACATTTTAATTTTAAAAATTAAATTGGTTGTAAAGTTTTGCAAACCAAAGAGATTTTCCAGCTCAAAAGCACCACATGTGTACTATCTTCTAAGTAAAATTGTGCATCCTAGATTGCAAGTTATCACATTAAGAATAAAGACCATATTGGTACACGACACTAAAGCTAGTTTTGTCAGGATTACTGTATTACAAAAATAGGGCAAATGGAGAAACAGAATTCCACTTTACTGAAGACATGGTTTTTCAAGTGTCTGTAAGAGTGTGTGTGTGCCTGTTTCTCTGTGTGTGAATCACTGTTAATTTACCTTGCCTGGACCAGTCCCTGGCAAGTTTTTTGGGAAGTGGTTTGCCAATAGAGGAACTTGGCTCAAAGTCACCCAGCTAGCTTTGTGCTTGAGGCAGGACTGGAAGCTCAGTGTTTCCTGCCTCCTAGAACTGATGTCTTACGCGCTACACCAAATTGTGTCTCTTTTCAAATTATGGCTCTCTACTTAAAGTTACACATAGCCTTTTTGTAAATATGTAACAAGAAACGGAAGCAGAGATACTACGCAAAATGGCTCTAGGTTAGTGAAAAGCAAACACACAAGTGAAATCTAGTTCACCAGAATGAAGACTCAATGGCAGCCTCCCCAAAATGATCTCCCTTCTTCTGATCTGTTTCCAAGTATTATCCAGGACATATTTTTCTGGCTATTTTAAACAAAACAGAACATAGTCGAAGAAGGGACAAACTAATCTGAAAGGATTTGCAAACTCTGCTAAGCAAAGGAATAGTGGTTCTTTACTTACCACAATAGGAATATAAAATATCAATGTCATTGGATGTACAAAGCAGTTGTTTTTCCAGTGCCACAGTAAAGCCATAAACAGAAAGAATGATAATAACAAGCTGGAAAAAGTGTAGATATCTCAACACCATGTTGCCAGCAACGAAGTAACTTCATTTTCAGTAAAAAGAGGAAGAATGTTACGCTTCGTCATCCTCAAACGAGATTTTTTTTTTAAAGGGGAATAGCTACGTTGTATCTTAAATTATACCAAAACAATTATCTGAAAATCTTTTAACATTTTGCCCATTGTTACAGAAGACACGTAATATATTTTCTGAATCTCATTTGTGTAAAATGAAAGAGAGAGGGAGGGAGAATCACTATATTCACCAAAGCTTGATTTGATTATGGCTGTCAGGATGCAGACCCTTAAGAAATATTGGCTTCTCAATTCAACTTTATTTTGGGCTTCATATCCTTATCTAACCACCAACCATTTCCTTCATTCACAAGCATGAATGAACCCTTTTGGGACGTTATGTAAGGTGGAGTAAACCCAACAACACAAATCTGACCTAGAGCTTAATGAGTAGTTATTCCCATGGTGGCCCTCCTTAATATGCTCAGAAATAGCAATTTAATTAAGCAAAACCTGCCAGGTTAAAAACAATTTGGAATAATTTGCATTGGTAGATGACTGCTGTCTTTCCTGTTCATTTATACACAATAAGATTCTGATCCTAAAAATAGTGGGGCTAGCTAAAATCTAGCTTATATTTAGAAATGATATAAATTATGGTATAACTGCAAGAATTTTATCACAGACAAATATTATCTAAGTCACAAGGTAAGTCTTTCGTATACGACCATATATATAAACTTTTCAAAAATTCTAGTTTAAGATTAGGTTTGTATGCAAGGTTGTAACACCAAGGAATTCCTATGAGCAGAAGAATTTAAACAGATACATATTTGAGTTATGGCACATTTGTTAACTAATAGCCAAGATGCATAATCATACTCGTAATTTTCCAAAACTGAAGGGTAGATATATTGCAATATCCTCTTGTATGTAGATGGTGCTGTTATGTCAGTTCCAACTGGCCAAAAATAAATTATGCCTTGCAATGCAGACGCACTCAAATTATACAAAAGCTAAAGTTTAGGGTTTTGCCAAGCATCCTAAAATTCATGCCTGGCAACTAAATAGGCATTCAACTGCAGAACTCAAAATCTTGATGTGTTTGGGAAGTGTTTTATTTTACTGGACATAAGAGCACATATGGAATATATTGTTCAAAAACCACATAAATTAACATGAGTTGACATATTTCTATTATTCCAGAGGTACATGCTTCATATAAAGGTAAAGGTTTCCCCTGTCCAGTCATGTCCAACTCTAGCAGGTGGTGCTTCTTTTGACATAACTTTTATAATTATCTAATTTTTAATTAGTTTCTTAACTTGTCCTCTTTTTAAATTGGTCGGTGACCATAATCAAGTTTATTGAATTATTCTATTTGTCCTACTCAGTCCATAAATGAATGGAAAACAGCTACAAAATCATACAATTTCAGTGTCTTCATAATGGAGATAATCCACATTTTTCAGCCCAGGTGTGGTAAGTTTTCATATTAAGTTTTGTGACTGTAACTGCCTATCACAATAATCATTTACCTCCTTTCACAGGACAATCATTTTTTGAAAGAACCCTATGTACTGCGTGTCTACATTTAAATGTTACGGTCACACTTCCAAAAAATAAGAATCGCTAGAAAGATGGCTGTCTAATGTATACATTATTGTTAGAGCTTCAGACTTTCTTTTTGTGAAAGTGATCATCAAACAATATATGGCTGTGATCATTACAGATGCAGGAAATATGCGTGTAAACTACTTAACCAGATAAAACTGTTGGGTATAGCTGTAATGTTCCTCAGAGTAAGATTAATCATTCTTCCCATGTAATAGAAATCATTTTGAAGATTAAACTTCTTACCCCTTAGGAATGGTCAAAGGTCATAGAACCTGTATGTGCACTGGAGGAGCAGTTAGTTTATGTTTACATGAATATGTAGAATGGAAGGCATGTGACTATGTAGACCAGGTTTGTAAAATCCATTCTTCAAAGGATATAATTTTTAATTATTTTTATTAGTCAGTCTTACAAAGAAACAAATCTTGCCATTGTTGTCACTTATGCCAGAGCTAGTGAACTCTTGATATTTCATACGAAGTTGTAAAAAATATTACCAAAATCAGTGTCAACAATCCAAAAACAGAGTAATCCTTATGAACATTCTTTTAAAAGAAAAAAACTGTGTATGCCCCACTGTCATTTATTAGTAAGCCAATTATGGCTCCATTTATGTTACACGTTTTTTGAACGCTCCATTAGAGGGGGCTGCATTTAAAGGTGTATACAGTATTGTGATTCAGGCCCCTCTAGTGGTAAAAATGCTTCCTTTACTGTAGTGAAGTTCATCAATTAGTTACCCCTAATTGTGAATTGTAACTTCCTCAATAATAGTTTTTGGAAAACTGAAGATGATTTCAATAGGCAGAAACTAAAAATAAAGAAATAAAAAACATGTACTCCTTAAAACTGAGCTAGTTGTTAGAACTGGGCGAGGATTCTTTGAAGATTGTATCAATCCATCTGTGAAATAGATGCTATTGTCACAAAAGTGCTTTTTCAACAGCCCGCCCACTGGACGTTTTGCTTCTCATACAAGAAGCTTCTTCAGTTCTGACTGAATGGGGAGGCGGGGGGGATAGGATTTATATTCCTTGCAGTCATCTGGTCATTAGTACTTTCTCTGGGAGTCGTTGTGGCCACTTGGGGGTTTATAAGGGTCACATGAATCAGACTGCAAATGGGCGTGGAGCCTTCTTGGAACTGCTGAAAGGACTGTGTTGCAAACAGGAGATAGTGGTGTTGTATCCCTCCCCGTTGAGAGGGCTGTCCAGTTTTAACCTAGATGGCCTCTTTGATCTCTCTCTGTTCAGAAGGTAGACTCTGAAAGAGGGGTCAAAGATGCAACAGCTTAAAAGACCATCTTTTTGCTCAGTAGACTAATGCCCATCCCAGTAAAAGTACTTTTAATCATGCTTATCAATATTTAAAATAACAAAACTAGAGTAATGATGAAAAAGCAATATTAGGTCATCTAGAATCTGTAAAAGACTTCTGAACATCAAGAGAAATCAGGTAATATATAAAGATTTTGACATTTTAGAATTCTATTTTTCTGAGTTCTTCAAATTAAACTGAAAGGGTTTGTCATAACCCATAAGATGACTGTAGTCTTGAGCATAACTAAAAAGGAATGGGTTAACAAGCATTGCTCTTCTTTTAACATAAAATGTTGTGAACATCTTGCTCATGTCTGGAACAGTCACATCTTTCTGATGGAATAAAGTTTTCTTTTCTCTCAAAATGCCACTGTATGTAATTGCTGTATATGTGTCTGTTTTATGTTTATGGTACAGACGGATAACATACCTTCTAGTAAATAAATGTAAGAGAAGTGGTGTTAGGAAAATAAAGAATAGTGTGGCGCTATAAAAAGCAATTTCCAAGTAGAGTTTGTCAAAATTTAAACCATACTTGTGTATGATAGCAAACAACATGGAAGCAGTAATTATGCTGGTGGTAACACAGAAAAGTTTCACTCCTGCAAGAAAAAGAAAAACATGTTAATAGTTATATATAATAGTTAAAAGGTTCAAATTGGCTCCCAACCACATATATGGTATACAGCCAGACAGTAATTCAAGAATTATGCAGTACTGAGATCCATTTACATCCATTTACTGAGAGGGCCATCTTCCTCAACAGGATTGGCTTCTGAATTAACATAGTTCAGTTAACAGAGCTAAATGAAATATTTAACAATATGCAGCAGTATGAATGGGAAGCCAAAAAGAGGTACTTGCTGCAACTGTTATCACTCCTGTAAAGAAAAACAGCTTTTCCTGGGCTTCCATGGCTAGAATGAGCATACTATGCAAATAGTCCAATATATTGTGCATTGTGTGCCTGCTTAACTTTTTGTAATCCCTTCTATTCTAATTTCCTTCTCTGGGGAAACAAGCAATTTCTAAAGTAATTTCTCCTGGGTCTGACTAGTTTTCCCTCCCAACACCCAGAGTGGAGACACTGGAGTGGAAGGGATTACAAGAGAGCACCCCTTTGTTATCAAGTTCCACCCTTTTGCTACAAATTATTACCCTATCAGGCATCTAAGATATATGCCACTGATATGAAGAATGTTTTTAAAAGTTGCTAGTTAGCTTCTGGGTCCAATTTAAGGTGCTACTTATCACCTTTAAAGCCCTTTATGGCATAGATCTAGCCTATCTGAAGAACTGTCTCACCCCAGTGAGATTGGCCTGGAGGGAGTATGGTGCAGACCACATTGGCTGAAGAATTTCAGCTGGCAGGATCCAGGAGAAAAGCCTTTTCTATCCTGGCTCCCGCACTTTGGAACATCATGCTCCTCATGGTGAGGTTTGGCCCTATCCGCTTAGCCTTTCAAAAAGCGCTGAAAACCTGGCTTTTTGGAGGTGGTTACTAGACTGAGAGAAGATTCCATTTCCATTCCATTTATATATTAATCCCTTTTTATCTAGTCTTGGTTAATTTTAATGATTTAATGTTTTATGTTTTTATATTATTGTGAGATAGTTGGCATATACATTTAATAATAGCATAAAAGAATAGATGAAAAACAAATGAAATATGTTGTTAAAAAAGAACTTTGGATGGCAATTAAGTGGGCTGGCATTTCTCATATTGATCAACAACAAAGAACTTGCAGTAGTTCCTGATAGCTATGATTAGGAGTGAGGGCTGCAGATTGGTATAGTTCAATAAATGAAGACTCGGTTTTCTCTTTGCTTTAATTTTACAAAAAGTATCATAAGTTTTAAAGAGTTTATGTTCTACTCAGAGTTAAGCCCTTATCACTTTAATGAAACTTGTTCCTCCAGATAACTGGAGATGAATTCTCATAATTTTCAAAAAGCATGACCATAAAGGCTGAGAGAGTAGTAGTTAGTTGAATCTAGACAGCATCAAATTGGGAATAAGATACCAGTCAGTATCTCAAAAACCCAGAGATAATAATGTAATTTGGCTATACTTTGGAGAGGAATCCCATCTGGCTATTGCTCATTTTTCAGGTGGCTGTACATAAAACAGAAAATTTTACTGGCAACTTATATTCAGAACATTAGAACATACTTACATCATACAAAGATGCCAGGAAATTCATTTTTTACTTAGGTTTAATTCAAGGCAGCAGAGAACCTTCCTTAAATCCAAATACTTCCTGGATTATCCCTCTATACCCACCAGCATTTTTCCTCCCAGCCATTTTTCCTTCCAGCCAGATGTCCCAAAATAATTTTTGGGTTTTAGGCAGGAGAAACATGTAACAGAGAAAGCATCTTAACCTTCTTCTTTCTAACAAGTCATAAATGCCTGGGTTAAGCTACTACAGTAAGTAGTACTTAAATATCATATTCAAATTCATAAGCATATTTATAGTTACACACTTTACATGCATTTCTGTATGACAAGAATTCTCACTCATGAATTCTGTTTTTTAAAAAACACAACAAATCCCAACACACTTACCTAATACAGTTTTTGATAAACTTCCAGAATAAATTAATCTTCCATATTGTGAATGTTTCTCCAGGGATGATGTACCAAAGTGACACAAAGACTCTGCATGGAGAAATGGAACCTAGGGGCCAAATACCATATATAATCAGTATCAACACCTCTTCCAGTAAGTTTATTTATATATCAACATACATACATATACATACATACATACATATATATATATATATATATGCAGACATGCTTCCTTCTAGCAACTAATTTAAATAATGATCCTAAGAGCCTGGTTGAGATTGGCAAGCTGCTGCCTGCCCTACCTCTAACCATGTTTCTTTGTTATGCAAGTGATGCACCTGCCACATGAAAAATTAAGATGCCCTGTCCATGATTCAGATATATTTATTGTGTTAAGACTTATATGGCCACCTATCTTCTGCAATATAATCTTGGGAAGCCAACAATTGCAATAAAGAAAAGATAACAAAATTAAAGCACCTACAAACACCTTTTAGATATTCCTCCTTAAAAATTAGCAATTTCCACTCTATGCAACATTATTTGCTGCTATACATGGATTTCAAATAAGCAGTAACAAAAGCATTTTGAAATATTTCCTGCCAAATTAAAACTAAACCGTTTGCTTATATGTCCTGTTAGAAAAAGAAAACAAGATACACGTCTCAGATTTTGTTTCCAATTTCCTGCTGCTACTGGGCTATAAAACCCTGATCTCTTTTATCCCAAGCGCTCTTCGGTTGAGCACAGGTAGCATGGATCATCCACTTGGTGGCTCAGGAATTCTGGGACCTGCACTCCATACATTTTAAGCTACCGAGGTCGAGAATCACCGGATTAGAGCACTGATTGTAGATCCACACGTGCAACAACCTGCAGGACAGGAGCTACGGCTTAAGCCCCAGTTGCAGGCTTTCTACGGGAACTTTCGCCCTCCCTCGCCGTGTAAGGAAGCACCCTTCGCTGCAGCACCTACCTGCTTGTTTTTTCCCAGACAAAACCGGGATGCAAACGCTCGGGGCGAACCAAGCGGCGTTAGCAGTTTGCAATGGGAAACCGAGAAGGGCTGGCGCTTCTCGGGGATTCCCGCCGACCTCTCCGCCGACTGGAGCGCCCTACATCTTCCCGCGCTTTGCTGCCACAGTTTTAGGCCGGGAGCGTGGAGCCTTAACCCGGCCAGCAGCAACATCTCCGCGGGAAGCTAAAGCTACTAGGGAAAGCAAAACGAACGCGGCTGCAGGGCCTCGTCTTCCGGCCTACAGAGGCCGAAAGCGGCGTTGGGAAAGCTACTACAACGCGCCGCTGTGGGAGGAGCGCGACGTTTCAAGTTCAGCGCCTCTGCCTGAAGGTGGGGCTGAAAGGCGTTTGAAATTACTGGGATCCCGATAAAAGGCCGAGAGCCCGACTTTTCCCAGCTGAGGAAATGGAGTCCCGGATGAAATGCTACTCTTTAAGTGGTCCTGGGGAAAGAGGAGCTCGAGAGGCGATGGAAAGATGGTGGAAGCAGCAATTGGACTATTGAAAAAAAATAGCAATGCCAAGTGAATCAAAAATGCACCCTGGGGAAAACTAACAAGCTTTGGGAATATTCCCATCCTTGCCTTGGAGTATGAGCTACATATGTAATCATGTTGCAAAGGAGCCCCTCTGTTCTGTACCTGGAATAAAATGGTTTTTTAGAAGGGGGGGGGGATAAAAAACAGTCTTTGAGATCTTAAAACATTTATTTGAAGCTTACATGTTTCAATTACAAAACTTAGCTTTCTGATAGGGCCAATATTTACAATCTAATCTTCAGCTCTGTTAAATCAGGTATTAAAATTGATTACAACTGAATATAAATGTGTGGGAGGAAGGTGTAGCACACAAATACACAAAGTATTATTGGTTAGAGAAATGCAGGTTTAAGTATCCTGCAATAGCTTTTCAAAGCTCGATATTCCCCCGCTGTCCTAATTCATAACTATTCTAATTGCACTATGAGAAAGTATCAGGTTGAAGAAGGTAGCTCACAATATTTGCCAAATTAGGATGAAATGTTAATGAGAAATATACTGAATATAAGGATTAAAAAAACCAATGGAAAAACTATTGGCTAATGAATTAATGTTCTATATATTCTTCCTACTTGGTGAAATAAACTAGGAAGTCTTGCAACAAGTCCATTTCAACTTAGTTTTTTTATATGAGAATATTTCCCAGATTATGTTTTGACTTTAAGCTCAAGAATATAGTATAATCTACTTCGCCAAATAACTATTAACTCACAGAGGTGTTTTCATAGATTCCTTTAAACTTTCTGGTGCTGCAACAATAGCCCTTCTGATTAAAATCCATGCAAAAAAAAATGAATAATCTATAAACACCCCCTCCCCCAAAAAACCCCTATGTTAGTAATTTAACATATAATCTTCAAAGGCTGGGTTGAGCCTCAACCCGTTGCTCCAATGTTTCCACAATGTTTTTCAAACTTTCTTCATCCTTGAAGAAGAACACGCAGAGTTTTCTTTCCATCTCCTGTACTTTATTATTCTCCAAGACGTCCTTCTTAGCTTTTATATCAGCAAGAAAATCTGTAATAAGCTGATTTATTTTATTCAACTGGAATTCCAGCTGCTGAAACTGTTCAGACAGTTGCTAAACATGAGAGAAATACAATAGTGAGTTCAATACACTTCTGTCCCACTATATCCTAAAAATATCTTCATATTAACTCTTTTATTTAGACAAACATGAACTTTTTCTGCCCACATATTTTTGAAATATGGTTCTTTAAAATTAAAACTTGGAATTATTGGCATTTATACTGTAAATCAAGAATATGAAAATTTTGATTTGGTTCTATAGGTCAACTATTACTGGCAGTTGGCAAGAACCTTCTGCTGAATAAAAAGCTTTGGCTGGGTTCACACAATACATTAGATTGGGAGTCTCAAGCTCAAATATTCAAAAGTGCTGGTGTCAACTGAATAGCCACTTTGGTCACGTAGCTTATTACATATTTATTTATTAAATTTATATGTTATCCATCTCACTATCCAAAGCAACTCTGGGCTGCTGACAATATAATAAAAACACAAATATAAAAACATTAAGATTAACAAGAATTAGATAAAACTAAGAACCAAATACACAAGTGGTATGAAGGTGGGATCTTTAATTAAAACACCAATATCTGGTATACGTAACCCAGATTAAAAGAGCTGCCCAATGACCTGACATGCTGTTCCATTGATTGCTATGGTATCTGGCAACAGTTGACTCCAAACTCTTGATGAAAATGCATCCAAGTGGCCTCTATTCGTTGGTCCATTGAAGACACATCAGAATTGTTTTAGAAGGTAGGTGAAAGAAGCAGCGGCCAGAAAGTGTTTTTCCACCATAGTGTCAATGCACCTGAACAGACTTCTTTTAAACATGCACAATTCCTACCTCCAAAGACAGAACCCTGACAGGAGAGGGCTTTCAGAAAAGTATTATTCACAACTGGTAATATTTACTGAGTTTTGCAGTCATTCTTCATGAACCTGAATTGAATTATATTATTTGGGTTTGCTGATTATTTTTACTGTATACACTTCACATAGCCAGCACTGCAATTTTATGTTGGGGCTCCGCTCTCTTCCAATAGTGAAAGTACAAGAAATAAAGAAATAAATTGGAAAGCCAGAGAAAACAACTATCCTACCACAGGTAGTCCTTGCCGTAGGACCACAAACTAGGCACAAAATTTATGTTGCTAAGTGAGAAGTTTGTTAAGTGAGTTTTGCCCCATTTTATGACTTTTCTTGCCACATTTGTTAAGTAATCATTGCAGTTGCTAAGTTAATAACATGACTGTTAAGTGAATCTGGCTTTCCCATTGACTTTGCTTGTCAGAAGGTTGCAAAAGGTGATCACATGACCCCGGAACACTGCAACTGTCATCAAAATGAACCAGTTGTCAAGCATCCAAATGTTGCTTGGGGATGCTGCAATAGTCATAAGTGTGAAAAATGGTCAACTTTTTTCAGTGTCGTTGTAACTTCGGTCCCTAAATGAACTGTTGTAAGTCTATCCATATTGTCACAGTGAAACAGGGGCTGCACGCTTGGTATTCAACAGATGTCAATATGAACAGCTGATAGCACTAAGATGGTCAAGAAAAAAGAACCAGCCCGAGTCAGAATATTTAAGCTAGGTCCACAGTGTGTTACAGATTTGGAAGGATTTAATTCTGCTCACCAGCTTTGTGATAGCTTACTAAACAGTTTAGATTAGACACATCAAAGTTATGTGAATAAAGTACTTTCTTATAATTACAGTAAACATTAACAACAGTATTCAGCTGTACTCCAGGAAACCACCATCTCAGGTGATCATAATCCAATTACTTACCTCATTACTAAGGCACACACTTTCTCCTTTGCAGTATATAGAATCATGAAGAATTGTTAAATCAGCATCCATTTTTGAGCAAAGAAGATTTTGTTCTTGGCCAGCTAGCATTAATTGGTCAAACACTGATATTGAATCCAAATGTAACTTTTCAGCCATCTCCTCAAGCCTTTCATATGTTCTAAATAATTGCTTTGGATTCCTTCCTTCCAGAAGTTGACACATCCTTTAAAATATGTATAGAGGTGGGATAAAAATACAACAAAATTAACAATGCCATTATTTCATTAACAATGAAGCATAAAATATTATATTTAATAAAATCTGTAAAGTCCGGTGCAAATACAGCAGTACAAAATGTGTTGGGCCTTTGCATCCATGTTATGCTTGATTCAAGAGTCATACTTGACATTATTTCCCGTGCCACCACTGGAATTCATTATTTAAGACCAAACCCTGGCAAAGTAGGCCTGACTTTGGAATGTATGCAATATCAGGCAGCTATTGTATTGTATATATTAATACAGAGAGAACATTAATACATTTGCCCCCAACAATCTGGGTCCTTATTTTATTGACTTCGGAAGGATGGAAGGCTGAGTCAACCTTGAGCCGATGAGG
>JANHFL010004420.1:0-10185 GCA_032468155.1 Oxyrhabdium leporinum
ATTACTATTTTCTTTATAAAAACCATGTCTTTTCATCTGCTTTTCTTAACTGGTCTGGGTTTACACTTATTTGACTAAACAACTGCAATGATTCACTTAACAACCATGGCAAGAAAGATTGTACAATGGCGCAAAAGTCATTTAATGATTGACTTGTTTACCAAAGGAAATTTTGGGGTCAGTTATGATCGTGAGTCAAGGAGTACCTGTATTGAACATGTAACAATTTCCTTAGCGAAACTGAAGAATATATAATAGACCTCGACTTACGACCACAATTCAGACCAACATTTATGTTGCTAAGTGAGACATTTGTTAAGTGAGCTTTGCCCCATTTTCAGGACCTTTCTTGCCACAGTTGTTAAGTGAATCATTGCAGTTGTTTAGTAGCAAGGCTGTAAAGTGAATCTGGCTTCCCTGTTGACTTTGCTTGTCAGAAGGTCGGAAAAGGGGATCACATGACCCCGGGACACGGCAACTGCCATAAATATGGGTCAGTTGCCAAGCATCTGGATTTTGATCACATGGCCATGGGGATATGCCAATGGTTGTAAGTGTGAAAAACAGTCATAAGTCATTTTCTTCAGTGTCGTTGTAACTTTGGTCACTAAATGGGTTTTGTTTTGTTTTTTTGTAATAAGTTTTTATTTTATTTTATAACATACAAAAATTCCAATTTCAATTGAGCAGTGTGTTGTCTGGGTACAAATCATTTTAGGAAATAATAATCACAGTATTTACAACAATATTCATTGCCTTAATATCAATTATATGAATGTTAATAACCATAATAATCATACTATTTGTTTAACCAAGTTAACGTATCTTCCTTATATCACTAATCCTTTCACATATTTCCCTGTTTCTAGCTCCTGTTTTTGTCAGCTAACCATTGATAAAATAAGTCCCAAGTCAAAAAAATATTCAGTTTCTTCCTTTTTTTTTAATTGTAAGTGTTAGCTTATCCATTTCTACACATTCTAATATTTTTCTAATCACACTTCATCTGTTGGGATTGCTTCACTTTTCCATTGTTGTGCAAATGCTATTCTTGCTGCAGTCAATACATGTAAAACTAAATGAACTGTTGTAAATTGAGGACTACCTGTGGTTGTTTGGTAATGAAAGTTAATGAAAATTCCCAGATTACCTGAAGACTAACATTTTCTATGTAGCTATGTAATTTGAAAATAAAACTTGGTAACAAGACCAAGAAGCATTTAACTGAAAATCACATATGGCTAAAGTTAGAATTGTGTAGGTGCATATGTGGGTTTCCCCGCTACTATTTTTGTACATAGCTTTATAATGTCCTTGATAATGATTATGCTCACGGGTATTTTTATGCTATTTCAATATAGCCATTTTGTCCTAAAGTTGCATGAAGTTATACTGAGAAATTTATACTCACTGTTCAAACAAGCCACAGAATTGACTAAAGCAACCAACTGCTTTGAGAACTACTTAGCCATTTAAAATCAGTTTTTTTAACAAAATACTCTAGTAATTTGATACTTCTGTCATGATTTAGATAGCTTGAGGATTGAACAAGAAACTACCTTGAGGTTTTTTTGTACTGTTTCTAAGAGCAATATAATAGCAGCAAAGCCATTAGGTAATTCCTACAAGTAAGCCAATGAAACATGGTCTTTGAAAATAATGGTCTTTTTAATCCGCAGAGAAGGCGCTCAGATTATGAAGGATTCAATTTCTCTTCTCCCTGTATTTTTCAAGATGTTCGCATAGCATATACTGTATAACTGTTTCTTGCCATTTGAAATAATTGATCTAATTATGGACATAATCCTCCAGGCATTCAGTTTAAGAACCAACACAAAGGAAAGGATAGGGAAGGATAATTTGTTGTCCAAGAACTTTTTTGTTTTCATCTGTAATGTAGTGGGGGAAAATGTAAATACCTGTAGCGGTTGGGAAAAAATCCTAACATTTAAACATATAATTAGGCTACAGTTGTAGAATAGATTACAGAGTGTTTCTCAACCTTGGCAACTTTAACCTACATGTGTTTCAACTCCTGAACTAGAGACACAGAGGTAGAGAGATGACTAGGAAATTGTTGTTGTTGTTGTTTTAACTTTCATAAATGTGCTGAGTTTAGCAATGGATTTTGTTCCTCTCAGTTCAAAGAGGGAAAGAAGTGATAAATTGTTGAAATTGTTGAAACCAAACACTTAGAACAGTTTCATCAAGTTCAGTGGGTTTTAATTCCAATGAATATTTTTTTTTATTCAGAAATATTTGGACTACCATCCAGATATTGACTTTCTGAGATTTAACAGTACAATAGGAGAGATTATTTGAATCTGGATGGATTGAAACTACTTGTTGAGGCAAAAAGGAAAAGCTCTTCTCCCTCTGAAAATTAAATTCATATTTGGCAGATAACATATTGTGGGTAGGAGTCTGTTAGGACTGAAGGAAGCAGAGACAAACATGGATAGAATATCAAATTCCTCCCCACTACTGCCTGCTTTTCTTTTTTAAGTATAAGCAACAAACTGTAAAAAGATGGATAGACAGCTGTTACCAGAAGTATCTTCAGATATTGTGCAGAAGTTATTTTGTAAAATTAGACTATGAGCTCAATTACCCTAGATCAGTAATGGAATCCAATCCAACATGCTGTCCTCACTACCTACAATGGGCATGTTCAATGAAGGACTCTCTGTGCATACAGATGTGAAAGTAGAAATGCTGGACCAATTGGGATCCTTTGTTGCTTGAAGAAACTTCCACTTAAAGCCATCTGACTTCAAGGCAACTTCAGGTATTCACCAGGATGCTTGACATCTGCACTCATTAGGAGCAAGCAGTGATATGTACAACATGATTTTTTTCCCTCTCATAATTGCTTCTTCAGCTAATAACTAGGGTGAGATCAATGAGGCTTACTGTCTTCCAAAGGTGATGGGTCAACTCCTAAAATGCTCAGGGTATCTGATATTAGGAAATATTTTTAAGCAATGAGAGTATTGATGCCAAAGGTAAAAATAAACAGGGATATACTTATCCTGCTAATTTTCAAACTCCAAGTAGGAAAATTAATGCAACTAATTCTTTCTTTATTGTTTATTTGTTAAATTTCTTGCTGTAAGGCTATTCTTGGCAGCTTACAACAATAAAAAAGGGAAAAAAATAAAAAGAGCGTGAACAGAAGATAATAGAGAAATAAAATAAGCAATGATAAAAAAAAACACAACGAGAAAAACAATTATATGATTAAACATCCCCCCCCCCAAAAAAAAAGTACAAGTAGAGAGCAGAGAATGGGGGAGGGAGAGCGGGAGTCTGCTACTAATCCAGCAGCCACCACCAGAATGGAATTTCTCTAAGTAGTTCCCAGAGATTATTAATTCTTGACTTTAATCATTTACAATTGAGAAATGGATGATTGAAGAGCTTGGATTTGTTTTGTTTTGTTTGAGGCTCAGTCTGGCTTCCTGGTGTCTGAAGAACTCTCAGGAGACAAGGAGAATCCAAGAAATCAATCCAGGCAATCCATGTTCTCTAGGCAGCCGGAGGTTGTGAGAGGAATGCAAAACAGGATTGTTTTCAATCATCTGTTGAGTCACCAGCTGGAGGGCAGGGTTTCCATTCAAGTTCAACCACTGTGGTGTAGTGCCATCCAATTTCAAGGAAACTTCTCAAATAAGGAACCGGTCATTACAGTATTGCAGTTCGGCTGATATATTTTATTTATTTAATAAAATTATGACCCTACTTTCTACTAGGAGCTCAGCGTAAGGCATATAGAGATCTCTCCTCATTTTTTCCCCCCTGCAATAACAACTTTGTGAAATAGGTTGGACTAACTAAAAGCTATCTACTTCCGTGCTTGAATAGTGAATTAAAGCTTGGTTTCTCTGGTCCCAGTCTAACCTACACAGTGGCACTTCTAAAATCTTGCAATAGAAAAGTACTGAGTTATATTTTTGTTATATTTTATCTCAAATATTAAACAGGGAAGTAAGCAGTTTAACTGCTCTTGATAGGTGTATTTCTGTTTGAATGAATCTTGCAATTAAAATGCAGTCATGTGGAAGGCAGTATCTTATTGTCTACTATTTTCCCCAGTAGATTAGGTCACTTTATCTGCTTATGTGTGAAGAATAGCCAGTTCCTTAGGTTAGGTTAAAAAAATAAAATAAAACCCACTCAACTAACACCAAATTTGAATATATCTTGCTCATTTTCCCCAAAATAAATAAAAGCAAGTTCCAAAAATAATATCTTGGATTTAGCTTTACCTCAGTGATCACTTTGATTGGTTGCTTCCAATTTGGCATTACTTTTGTATAGTATTTTCACAGAATTTAGATAAGAGGTGAGAGACTTCTCATTTTTCTAGTCAGCATAGACCGGTTAACTTGACAGATATTTTCTCCTGATCGTATAATAATAAATTCAAAATGTCACAGAACATTCTTGTCAAAAAGGCATTCCACTCCAGAAGATAGTTTTCTAAACCAAGAGAGAAAAGAAAAGAAAGCAGGTGTAATACTTCTATGTTTAATTTGTTTTCCCTTTCCCCCACTTCTACACCTATATTTTTGCATGTACGCACACAAATAGACATACACAATATTTTTATGGTGATGACCCAGATATCATCAATAATACATACATGCAAAAGGGTCCATGTTATGTTGTGTTGTGTTTTGTTATGCTATGTAATGTTGTTATGTTATATGTTGTTATATATTACATAATGTGATGTATGTTAATCCTTAAAATTCATCCTAAAATTTGAATCTTTAGATCTGCTCAAAACATATTGTAACAAACTTTAGCAGTTTAGCATCAACAAAGTCTGATGAACTTGATTCTCACAGTCATTTTTTCAAGGAGGCATCCTGATAAGTTTGTTTTCCCAAAAGTCATAAAAATGGCATACGCACCAAATCTTCTTAAAATGTTTTCAAGAGTGCAGTTGGCATTGTAATTCAGTTTGGCATTGTATTGTAGCAGTTATAGAGTAGACAGTGTTGGGCGGAGGCTCGCATTTGATCCTTTTTACTTTGGGAATACAGTAATGCAAATTGAAAAATTTTGCCATACAACTCATAAACATCTTTTATTTATTTATTTTTTTCTTTAGTTTCAGCCATCATTGAGACTTTGGCAGATAAGAAACCCTCATTTACTTCTTAAAAAAATCCTTTGGAAAGCAATTAATCCCCAGTTCATTATCTCATCCTTCAAGTGTGTGCCAACATGACTTCCTTCTATGTACAGTTGCAACCTTACCCCATTACCTACCTAATAAACTGGGAAAGAAGATAATCACCACAGTCACTGTGGTAGCTAGCTAACTTAGATCTCTAAATATGCTGGGGCCAACTGTCCTGAGGCTTCTTGCATCAAGTGAGATTGAAAGTTGCACATCAGCCTGAGCCATTTAATTTATTATGCCTTGTGGAATTGACTTTCTTTTCTAAAAGAGACTTTTGCTTTTCCCCATCCCTCAGTGTCTCTGCCAACTTACATCTTTTCTGTTTGCTTTTTACAGCTTTAAGCCAGAGATGGATGCTTAAAATATTAATCATTGTCCCCCATTTCCCTTCTTTCCACTCTAGTTCCCAGGTGATGTAAATAACAGAAGCTCACAAGAAAACAAAAAACAAAAAAACAACAACCCCACAAACTTACACACAAAGGAAAGAGAAATTCTTGGTTTGGGGGCGTAGGGAAGCATAACAGCAATATGGTCTCTTTTAATGGTTGATGTTAAGTTCTAAAGTGAAAAGTAAAGTTGATAATAATGATAATGATAATAATAATAGCCTGGTACATTTTATTTGGGTCAACACATTTGTGTGTTTATGCTCTGTTTTAAGGAGACAACCGAAGAGCTCAAGTATTTTCATCATGATATCATTTCATACCGATAAACAATTTCATTATTCTTTTATTTTTTTTTAAATAAAGCAGATAATAGGAAGGGATGGTCCTGGCCAGGTAAAAGAATACATTTGTTGAAAAGAAAGTAGTAGAATTCCAAGAGAGGATATTAGAGCCACAGCACACAATGTTTTCTAATCAAGGTTTATACTTGCCCTTTTACCTGGCCTGTGGTGTACAATCTAGGAAATATAAGTGGATAGTATGAAAGCAAATCCCCTATTGAATTTAAATTCAGTGAGTATGATCAATACTCCTGCATGTAATGTTTTATCCTTCTTTAACGTTAAAAATTACATTTTAGCAGCAATTTTACAAGGAATTTTACAGCAATTTTACAAGCAATTTTACTGACTGTATCTAGGCATTAGAGATTTTCATGCCACCTTTGCTCATCACACATTACTAGTAATAACCAGTATTAGTACCGGTATATAAAAATATCGGTACTAGTATCGGTATTTAGTATATTTGGGGGCTATGGTTGCAAAAACATAGTATCCTGATTGAGAAAAAGCAATTATTTGGAATTGATCTATGTTAATGTTGGATTCCATAAATACAAACATCAGCATGTCTATACTTAGGTCTGTGTCTTTCTCAAGAAACACATTGAGAAATTGGGAGTTTCAAAAGCACGTCCTAGAAGCATGCACTGAAGAAGCTGAGGTTTGTTAGCTTGGAAAATAAAAGCTTAAGAATAGGTCACGATGGTGATTTTCAAATTGTTCTCCGTTGCTTTAGAGAGCAAGGCTAACCCCGAGGGATACAAATGGCAGGGAAGCAGATCGTAGCTAAGCATAACAAGAAATGTCCTTGCAATATGAGTTGTTTGATAGTTGGAACCGATTGCCTTGGAAGAGGCTGAATCCTAAAGGCATGTAAGTAGAGGCTGGACGGTTACCTATCAGAGAAGCTATAATTGCATCCTGCATCACAGAACCATAAGCTAGTATTTTGGCATGAACTCTGAATCTGCTGGGACAAAATGAATCACCGCATGGAGTTTATTTGTGAAAAATCCCCCCAAACACTCTGTTACAGCCAGCCTTCTTCTCCTTTGCAGGTGTTCCAAGGCAATGTCAATGCTGACAGTGTGGTCCAGCACAAATTCCTTCACTCTGTTAAAGCTCGTTTTGTACGTTTTGTGCCTGCGACATGGAACCCGAGTGGAAATATTGGTCTGCGGGTTGAAGCTTTCGGATGCTCGTACAGTAAGTATTGAAATGTATCTTAGCATATACCGGAAGCAGCAGCATCTTTCGGCTGAAGGCTTGGAAACAATTTTGTACATTCAAGTTGACAGGAAGATACTACTTAAGTGGAACAGTTTGTAAATTCTAGACTAACCTTCATCAAATGTGCCAGTTTTCCATTGTTCCCCATGTAAGGAGAATTGCACGGAGAATTACGCAGAGTTGCACTAATAGGTGCAATATGTTCTGAATGATTAAATAGTTACAACTCTCTATTATGGCAGCACTGTTTTCTACCTTGGTGAAATAGTTCTTTTGGACATTTCTGGACCTGAAATTCTTCCCTGTAACATTTAACATTTTTGGACTGCCTTGCTGCCATTTGTGGGCATTCCAATCTCTAGTGCATTAGCCCAAAATGAAAAGTGATGAGCTGGACATGGGAATAAAATGAAAACCTGATTGTGAATTAATTAGAAGTGTTGTTGGGTGACTGCCAAGAAGTAACCATTTGTTTAGGATCAAAGCCAGGAAAAGAGGCCTAGGAGTTAAGTGTCTCATTAGCACACACAGGGTAAAATCACAACCACATGTTTCATTGGGTGCACCTCTCTAACTCATACCAGTTTTGTTTTGTTTTTAAGTGCTGTATAATTAGTTAGGAAATAAATTTCCAGGTACAATGTTTCTATTAAAAAAAAGGTGATTTTTCAAAATGCTTATTACTATAAGGGACACAATGAAGTCTTATGTGCAAATTACAGTAAACACTATTTTTCTTCAGCTTTAGGCATTTATTATTTATTTATTTATTTGTAAAATTTATTAGCTGCCCATTTTACCACAAGATAACTGTGGGCGGCTTACAACATAAATCATTTATTTACTTTACTTAGACCTACATATGAATTATTCTTTATGCATAAGTCTCTGATTATTGTTCTTATGCTGCCTGAAGTACCTATAGCATAGGCAGAATTCATTGGATTCAGATATTTTCAAAGTATTTTAATGCAACTACACTGATTTCAGCAACAGACATTTGGATCAGATTCTTATAATACGCTGTCATAGTGTTCAATTTTGGCTTGATGAGTTGTGTAGCTCCAGATACTGTAATATGTGAACAAAGGATAGTTTAATGGCTTAGGTCCCCAATCTTTCTGGCTCCGCGAACTGGCAGTGGTGGGCGAGCGCGCAAAGCTGCATTTGTGAAGCAGTGCACATGCGTGTGAAACCATATCCCCTCCCCACCACCGCTGCCTGCAGAGCCAGAATGATTGGGGACAGCTGTATTAGAGGTGGTCAATTTGGAAGCCTCTCTGATTTTTCCCAAAGGTTTTTCAAGAGGCAACGGGACTTTCACTTCATAAATGCATGGCACAACGAAGGAGAACAAACACATCAGGACTAGATTCAGCAGTCCATTTACATTTAAAAGACACAGGCCACTCTTTTGAAGACAACAAAGTCCATATATTTGGACAGAGAGGATTGCCGGTTTGAAAGAGGGTTTAAAAAGACCATCTATGTCAAAAGTGAACAGCCCTCTCTCAACAGAGGAGGTGGGATACGCCAACATCTGTTGTCCATCTACAGCACAGTCCTTTCAACAGTTCCAAGAAGGCTCCACACCCATTTGCACTTCTCAGGTGACCCTGATGACACAGATAAACCTCCAGGTGACATTAATGACCTGCTAAAAGAATGCAAATGACCAGGTGTTTGCAAGGAATATAAATCCTTCCATTCTCTTGGATGAGAAGTGAAATGTCTTCAAAAAAACCCACAAAAAAACCCCCAGAAAGTCCAGTTGCCTCTTGAAAAAAGCACCTTTGGGACAACCATGACCTGGATGACTAAGAATTTCCATAAACACTCTGATTATGCTAAAGAATCTATCCATCCTGCAAGCATTATCACTATTTGAAAGTTGACGAGAACCTCTTCTAGTAGCACTGGCCCAAATAAATTCAAGTCCACCAAAACTGTTGCAGTGAGTAGCCTCTTTGCTTTGGTAATGTAAGTCTTATTGATTCCATGCCCCATGTTGTTGTTGTTTTATCGAAGCAGATCTATATTTAATGCTACAGAACTCCCTTGTGTTCTGCTCTCCACCTGCCTATCTTTTTGGTTATCCTATTGATGTATTCTCATTGTTTTCTTTTTCACTCTTTTCTTTTATTGTTCTGTCGTTTTACTTCTGTTCTATTTACCTTCCTTTCATTTTCTTCCTTTTTATTACTGTAAGCCCTCTAGACTAGCACACAGGGTGAGATAGGTAGCAAATAAATTTAACAAATAAAATTAAATAAATAAATAACGGAGTAAAAAGCTACATGCCTATCTGTTTGCTTTTATGGCAAAATATTCAGACACAGGGTTAGAGATTATTATCCATGTGAGCATAGAGGCACAATCCCCACCTGGTACCATCTCTTTTTGTAGAACAATCTCTCAATTTTTTTTTTTTAAAAAAAAGGGGGGGAAGCTTGGTCAGTAAGATTATACATAATAAAGATGCATAAAGCACTTATTACCTGGTTCTGTATAGCAATCTGGGTATGATAACAAGACGAACAACCTGAGTTATATCAGATGACATCTGCAGATGAATGGAAAGTTGATTGTTCAGGATGCCAGGAAGGAAAACAGTTTATCTTATATTTCAAAAAGGCCTTGTTAGCATATCACCAGCAATTTCTGCTGACCAAGGGTATTTTTGTTTGGTTTTTGTTTTATGTTTAAATAGAATGAGATTTATAGCCCCACTTCAAATGCTGATTGTACTCTCCAAACAAGTAATGGTCTAAAAAGGATAGGTTCAGACCAGTATAAATTCTGCAAACTGGCTAGTGAGAAATAGATGGAGGGGACAGAGGGTAAAAAAGAAACCCTGTAATCCAATGGTGGCTTGGCCATCCTTTCAGATGAAGAAGCCTCATTTCCCCTTGGGGACTGGTATGGAGGAGACTGCTGAACAGCAGAGGAGATAGATAGATGATAGATAGATAGATAGATAGATAGATAGATAGATAGATAGATAGATAGATAGATAGATAGATAG
>JANHFL010004420.1:30763-53165 GCA_032468155.1 Oxyrhabdium leporinum
CGGGGGGCGCCCAATCACAATGTATGTACTGAAACCATAAACAGAAGCCATAATGTAGATTAAAGCAAATTTTGAGATTTATACTAGGAATGGAAAAACTTTGATGGTTGCAGGTTACTCAAGACAGAGGAGAAATCAGGGGAACAAAGACCAAGAATGCAAAGTGGGGTGACCATGTAATATGTGTGGGTAGGGCTGAGTTTTTATTATTATATTATTAGTATGGGGGGTTGGTTGGTACAGTCAACTGGATATTTAGATTAGATTCATCATCTTTTCCTACCTGTTGAGTCCTTCCAAGGACCTGGGAGAAGCAGTTGATGTTGTTTGATGGTATTAAAGGTGGTGTCAAAGGACGTAAATTCTTCCAAGTAAAGCTGCCTTTAGCAATTGACTTTGTCAATGCCACTGGTGTTCAAGTGTTACTATGGATGTTTGGAGATTGAACCCAAGGCACCTATTACTATGAGTCTTTATTTGTTTGTTTTCAATCTTGTATATTTGCAATGAGTATTTTCCGTTTTTGTGTATTTTTCTCACATTTTTCTAATGTTCAGTATCTTTTTTTTTTTTTAAATAGCAGCTTTATCAAGCCAACTTTAGGTCTTTATTATATATTTATAACTTTATTCCGTTTCTATGCCATCAAATCCCTTTTTACTTATAGTGGCATATTTTGTATGTTTCCCACTACAAATAGCAAAAGCCCTTTAGTTTTCAGCACAAACACAAACATCACCGTATTTGCATAAAATGTTTGTTGGGTCACTAAAAGAGATCCATGGGACCCCAAGGACACAGATTATCCATTCTGCCTAAAGCAAGATTGCAAATTATTAAAAATGAAAAGGGTTTCAGTGCTGCAACTCCCTGCATCAAGCTGGCTAAGGTTTTTGGAAAGTATAGTTTAGCTTCAAATGAGAGGTCTCAGATTCCCTTATCTTGCCCTAAAAATTACAAATATTATTTTAATCACTCTATTAAATAAACAGCAAGTGGCATGTTATAAATAACTATGTTGTAACTGTTATGTTTCAATGTAAGTGAAAAGAATAGTTCAACTGGGAAAAAGCCATTATAGTAAATAAATGAAAATACAACTCAAAGAATATGGCAAAATGTATGTGGGGATGCCATGGATATGGGGAATTCTGCAAACCGAAGTCCATACATTTAAAAGTTACTGAGGTTGAGAAACATTCATGTAGATGGTAGAGGTGAGATTCTTTCTGATATTTTCTATCTCATTTATGTATTTGTTTCTCTAACTAATCATTTCATGCATTAGAGCATGGTTCCAAAAAGGGGGACTTGTTTTCCTTAACTTCATCTTTGACTTTTTCACATTTTCTCCAAGCTGACCACTTACTATAATTATAGTATTTGTCCTCCTATGTTTCTATGAAGATTCTTAGTCATCCATTTGGGTCATGGTTGTTCCAAAGGTGCTTTTTCAGAAGGCAATTGGACTTGGGTTTTTTTCTTGAATATTTTTCACTTCTCCAGAGCTGAAGAAGCTTTTTGGATGAGAAGCAAAACATCTTCAAGGAAAAACAAAGTCCAGTTGCCTTCTGAAAAGGCACCTTTAGTCGTCCTATGTTCCTCGCCACTTCTCTGACTATGAAGATAGATACAAAAGGAATAGCATGCTTGCATTTAGCTTGGAATGCCATGGATGAAAATTTCCAAGCATAGGTATTTCTGTGGCAGAAAGTTGGAAATCTAAAATAACTTCTTAAAACTCTAGTTGTCCAAGTGTGTAGGCTGCAGGGGAACAAAAACACTAACTCAAATATTTAAAAATGAGATTAAAATTTTCTCTGGCACTGACACTCCATGTACACCTACTTGAATGTCCTGGAACTTAGACCCCAATTTAAATGTGCATTGGATCTTATCCTTAGGCTTAGAAGGCCATCCTTGTCTATTGATGCTTAAGAAGTCTCCCATGGGTATTTTAATTAGCTTGGAGGAAGATATTTATACCATAGAAATAATAGGTTTCTCTTCACTGAAGCAAAGAGGTAAATGTAATTTGCCTCCACAAAACAAAGTTGCTTTGCCTTGAACTGTTTGGGGAGATCAAACACTGGCTGTTGATGACTTCAAGACTGTGCAACTTCTGCATATCTTGCAATAGTCAAGCTTGGTGGCATTGGAGCAATATGCACTGAAGCTGCCCAGTACGGAAGAATTTTGATGTGCTCTGAAAGGGTTCTAGACTCTGACTTTGGCACATACTGCAAGTAGCCCCACAATCCCCATAAAATCTAAGTAGAAACACTTTGGCCAATGGTGCATCTCAAAGTCTTCTCTTGCAAGGTGAATTCAGGGGGCGGGGAAGGGTAAGCGGAGGTGCAAAGCACAGCAATACCCTTCAGAGCAAAATAAATCTGTTGAATGAAGGTGATTCTTCATCAGAATGAAGCATCCCTTCAGGGATTTCTACAGCCTTTCTCTCATACTTTTAAATTTTCAGAGTAGCATGTACAATCAATGGGAGAAGAGAAGAATACTTGGTTATGTTTGCTGAATTACCAACAACATATTAAATTGACTGAGCTATCAGTCAATTAATACATTCATGTTAGGAGATTAATGTTATGGTCTAGTCCCAAAGTGATTGGGATGAAACTGAGTTGAGAGAGTTTTGGAAGGAGATTTTTTTTTTATGAGGATAATAGTAAAATGTCAGAGAATGGAACATTTCAGAATGCTACAAATGTTAGTCTACAAGAAAGGGAAGGCAAAAATGGTATGAGAATGTTGAAAAATTGTGAGGCTTCAGGGGAAGTTAATGTTCACTTCAGAAATGTTAAAATATGGATGCAGTTTGCTTGTGGAATGGCTGTGTGACTTATTTAATGTGTGTCTGAAGTCAGATGTTGGAGAGCAATTGTTCTCAATGGAAGGAGGGCTCAAGCAGGGAATTAGTCTGGAATCATTATGTAGACACAAGAGGACAATGTCTGTCCCATTTGAATGCTTTTGAGACTTATCTAGTTTCTTTCACAGGTGAAAGCTTTACAGTCTGGGGAGATTCCTGTAGAATAGGCATAGAACAATAAAGTAGCTCGTTTGAAAGTCTACATGTGTGGGTGGATCTGGTTGTTCATGCCTCACAGCAGCATCTCTGTCTAGCAATAAGAAGAATGATATTATTGTTCCGTTATACAAAGGAAATACAGCATGAATGAATACAAAAACAAGCACAGGATAGTTTTAGACTGTTGAGTGTACTTAGGCAGATGTTTCTCAGAATTCTGATTGAAAATTTAGAAGAGGTGTCAGTGAACAAAATTTGGGAGAATGCAATTTCATGCCAGACAGGGGAATGTGGCCCAGAATTTTTCTCCTCAGCAGAACCCTCAGAAATGTATCAGTATGAGAAAGAAAGTTTATGGTATGATTTGGAGAAAATAAGAAAATTGAAAAGACTTGAATTATGGATTGTTTTGTGAAAATGGAAATGGAAGTTGATTGTGAAATATGATAATGGTGTATAAAGTTGTAAGATTTGCCATAAATGTTAGATAGACTGCATGATATAACAAGGAGTGTTGATCTGAATATGAATACAATAAAGACTATGGTAGTTGTGTTTCATGGGGGAAATGATGTAAACTTGCACACTGTACATAAAGGGGGGTGGGAAACAAAACCTATCATGAACAGGTTATTGGTTTATCTGTGTAAAAATGTTTACTAAAGATGACAAGATGGTTGAAGAATTTTTAAGATATGTAAAAACTGGGAGAAAGATAGTTGGGTAGTGTGTGATCTTTTAGAAGAAATGAAAATCAGAAGAAGTGAAAATGACTGAATATTAATGTATGTTTCTGCTCACTTAGTTATATGGAAATGAGGATGGGCATGTCAAACTGAATGCAGCGGGAATGGGTAAAAGAAGCAAACATAGGGTCAAGAATAAATAGCTGATGTATAAATGTAGATTAAATAATCAAAACATAGGCCAGAAGAGGATGAGCACCCTTGTATGGATGAACATACCTGTCTTGGGACCAGGTTATTTGAAGGACTGTCTTTTCCCAGTTGTATCTACCTGACCTCCAGAGCGGGGAGACAAAGTATTTTAGGAGGTCATCTCTATTAAGGAGATCTATCTAGTGAGACAAAAAAGAAAGGCTTTCTCTGTGGTAGTTCCCTCCTTGTGGGGCAGCATCCCTGAAGAGATGAGTTGGGTCCCACTTTAATGCTGTTTCAAAAGGACCTGGAGACATGGTTTTGCCAGTAGACTTGGGGACCCCAGGTGATACGAAACAGGTTTGTCTGAATGTTGTCACTGGGTGAATTGGTGAGTAAGGGTTTGTTAGATTTTGCATTTGTGGTTTTATTTCTGTAAGCTGCCTGGAATCAGGTGGTCAGCCATGCAAATGTTTTAAATCAATAAGTAATGAAGTGGTACAGAGTAGAAATAGGTTGATTGATTCCCCATCTCACTGATGTTACATAGAACTAATATTCTCATGCAGCTGTACTAGTTGTACTGGACTATAGCTAGTATCTTCCCCAGCAATTGCAATAATATCTTGGCTGGGGTATGATAGAATATGACACATCACAGCTGAACCAGCAGTCCTCTCCTCCAGGCAATTGGCCTGCCTCCATGTGCTGGCAGTGCACAATCACAGATGACTTGATCAGTTATGCATTAGCCTTTGTTTTCTAGACTTCCCAACTGCTATACAGAAGGATGAGAAAGTGGCAATTTCTACTTCCTGGTGTTTTAGTGGAGAAAGGGCAAGCAACTTACTTGTCCCCTTTCCACTCTTCTATGGTTATAGAAGTTGAAAACGGAAGCAGACAGAGATGGTGGGCTTTCAGAGGCTTCTTCAGATGACCATCTTGATTGTGGTGGAAGAAGGGACAATTAACTCGCTAGGAAAGAGACCAAACAACATGGAATGTGTTAGTAGACCAGGATATTTGCTGAATAATACAGGCCTGTCAAAGGCTAAAATTATTGTCCTTTGGAAGACCTTGGTTAATTAGCAGGGTTTTTGAACCTGTGTAACACATTGCCTGCCCCATCCTCATGACCCATTTAAATATGTTTTATGATCACTTCTTTAGAAGACTAGATTAAGAAAGGCTATCATAAAACAACACTTATCAACTGTAAGAATTTAATTATAGAACGTAATATAAAATACAGAAATACCACAATTATGTTTGTTCAATTTATGTTTAATGCTTACCTACTTTTGCCCTGAGACTTAAATAGCTGCACTGTAGCCCCCTAATACTATTGTCTATTGAAAGTTTATCTTAGTATTTTTAAGGGATTAAAGGTGCAGTTATGGGGGGGGGGGAAGGATTAGTTAGGTAATTAAAAGTATAATTGATCACCAAAGGAAGTGGTTTTTTTTTTCTCCAATAATGAGGCAGCATAATTGATATTGACTATACACTTTTAATTTTCTTTTCTGTAAGTCCAGACTGGAGGACAAAATAAGAAAGAGCAAAGGTAGCAAGTAATAATGAGTTCCAGAATGAGAATGGATCTTTAAATCTAATTCACCCTGCCAGTAATTTGGAACCTAAAATTATATTGCTATACAAAAAATCTATTATTGTACTGCAGTGCTGTTTGGAAGAAAGTTTTGATGCTTCTTTTCAATATGAAATTGGAATGCATGTCAATTTCAGACAATTTCAGCTTTTGACCCTGGAACTACCTTAGTCAACCCAATGGATAACCTATGGCAAAAGAAAAATAGAGAGAGTAAAATATAATTATTAATTTGATCTTTATGGATTGTCCTCTGCTAGGCATTTCTTTCATTAACACCTAAAAAGTGATCTTTGGTCAAAAACATACAGCTATTGGAGCATTAAAATTTGAATTTGTTCTTGTCTCAAAGCTCAGTTTTGGAGGAATCCCAGTCCCAGGAAAACCAGGAACCTTCCTGAAGAAAAATTTCCATGGTTGTATTGAGAACCTATATTACAACGGAGTCAATATCATTGACTTAGCCAAAAGACGGAAACCACAGATCCACACAGTGGTAAGTACTTAAAGCACCTTTTTTTGTGGGGGGAGGGGTTGAATTTTTATTTTCCTGAAATTGTTCTTGTTGACAAATTAGCTCACCCTGTGAAGCAAAAGTTTCTTAGGTAAGAAAAAAAAAATCTATCTTTCTTCCAGAAAGGTTTTCTTATAGCCCAGGACAGGCTAAACAGTGAGTTAAAAAAGAACACAATAACACATTTGAAAGTTTCAGCAATCTGGGTTTAAGTATGCCTTTTGAAGGAAATTTTTAAAAAGCTGGCAGCTGAAGAAAATAAATACGAGAAGTACTGTCATTACTGGCAGTGCATTAAATATAAAAAAATGAGACTCTGAAGCACATTTTTAAAATGTGTATTCAGCTTTTGTTTGCTAGCCCAGGCCTACATCCTATGGAATTGGGGGCATCGGCAGAAGGGATGGTGAAAAATCAAGATGGTGATTGTGATTATGCAATCAAAGTCCTTTCCCATGTGTCATAAAGTACACATCTGAAAGGTTCAAGTTCTCCAGCAAACAAAAAAAGAGTCAGTAAGCCATCTACAACTTATAATTGCAGAGCTATAGCAGCCACTATGCAGGACAAACGGGTAGAAGACTAGTAGAGGGCATTCATGAACACCAAACAGCCATTAAAAAAAAAAATATAATGAAAATTCCTTAATCTCACAATACATAGACAGATTCAACCACAATTTCTTCTAGGAAACTATTAACATCTTAGTTCAAGCCAAATCAAAATAATAAGGTATTCCTGAAAGCTGGCTATTCAGATAAGTCAGCCATCAACAGACACATGGAGATAACAGTGAATCATATTTACACATCATTCAAAAGAGACAATAAAAAACCTATGAAGGAAACAAAAAACATAGAATAATTCCCTCTAGGAGCTCACATTCGGATAAACAGGGATCAATACCAGAGAAACAATCAGGTAGAAAGCATTACACTGATCAAGGAAGAAACCACACACCCACCAAAATTGAGAGAACAAGTTAACATATATAAACAGGCAACTAAGGGGCACCTAAACTTACTCACACTAATGCTACTACCTAGTTGGGCAATAAAATGTCTGCAAGCAAACAACCAAGTTCAGACCGCACCAGGAACTCCACAGTTTCAACCTTACTACAGATTTCTCTTCCACTGAAACTGTTCCACCGTTGCTCATGTTTTACCATCAATAATTGTTTTCCTTATATTGAAATGAAATGTAGATAGCTATAAGAGAGATCCATTATTCCAGGTCCTAGTTTCTGTGGGCATGAAAAATGTTCTTGGTTATCTTTTCTGTAGCTTCCCTTTATGAACCTGAACATCACTATCATGTCTCGTTTCAGTCTCCCTCTCTCCTTGCTAATTATTTTGCTTATTGCTTATCCTTTTTCTCCCTCCTTGTTTTGCATATACTAGAAGAACCTTTCTGCCATTTTAGCAGGAAATACAAAACCCATTTCCTGCAGTAATAATTAGTTATACTGTCATGGTTACAAATACATGCTTCCACGCTTCTGCTTTGTCGGAGTCTCAAAAATGCATCCCTCAAAACTAAAGAAAAATACCCGATGAGACACAAAGCCTAGACTGCTCAGAATTATTTTCTGATGTGGTGAAACACATGCAAAATGAAAAAGAAACACAACTCCATATATGTAGGAAGTGCAAGAATATTCTGACCATCATAAATAGTCCTTTGCTTCTTATCCTCAGCCTTTGGTGCTTCTTATCCTCAGCCTTATTAATGCAATATCAGAGGTTTTTGATTTAATTGTATAGAATGTAAGGGATGTGTGTTTTTGTTTTATTTATTTTTTATGTATAATGTAAACTGAAGATGGCATTTAATTTCGTTGTATGAGGTGCAATGACAATAAGGTAAAGTTAAACTTCAGTGCATTCAATGCAAAGCCACCTATCATGGTGTTGAAAGCATAACGGCCCCACCCTACGATTTCTATGGAAACAAAAGTCTGCACTGTATACATGGAGGCATTTTTAACCACCTGGAATAGAAGGTTATTTGCTACGCATTTTAGGTGAAGTAAAGCTTTTTCTTCCTTTCTCTTTTTTCTTGCAATAAACATTCTGGTAAAGAAGAATACATTAAATGTCCCAACAGTGTACTGCATGTGCTGTGTTTAGCTATTGCTCCCAATCTGTTTAATTTGCTTCCAATTTTTCATATTGTATTCCCTGAAGGCAAGAAATACCATTGTCCAAAAGATTCCCCATTTATTATAATGTTCTCTATATCATTGATAAGGGCGGAAAAAGCATGTGAACTTTCAAAAAAAAAATAACATCCTAGATCAAAGTCTGAAATTTCTGATACTCACACAGCACTATTTTTGCATGTTCTCATAAGGTTCCAGGTCCAACTATCTCAGTAAATATATAAACCATTTATCCAATCTTTCCAAATTGCATAAATCAGGAAATGATGGTCTGAAACTAGATGGCTAGTGATGGGCACTAAAGAGAATTCTGCCACTCTAAACTCCATTTTTTGCATTAGCAGAACGACTTAGCTTGTTTAGTGGAACATTATAATGTTGCTTTATAATGGTTCATTTGTTATAAGGTCCAGAGCTTGAAGATAGCTTTTGCCTGTCCATTTTCTCATTTTTATACATGACCTTGCCTTTAGCTGCTCGCAGTAGGAGGCAAGCTATGTAGACGTTTAAGTATCCCCCAGGATTGGATCTTTTCAGGGCTTTTTGAAATTAGGGAGGTCGGAGGATGTATCTGATTTTAAGTTCCTTCAAGATAGGACCTCTGAATGGGGACTATACGATCTTAGAAATTTCTGGTCTGGTTGTTCTGCACATTGATTGAACTTCAAGTTAACTATTTTGCAACTTTGAAAGTCTCCCTTCCCTTCCCTTCCCTTCCCTTCCTGTCCCTTCTTTTGTCCTTTCCCCCCTTTTCCCTTCTCCAAGGCAGGGATTTTTGACATTGTAGCTCACCAGTTTTGTGACTGAATGCAAACAACTTCTCCAAGTAACATGTTGCAGAGCCCTATCTAGTTTACTATAACTTAATATATCTCAGTGCATTGTTTTAGCATGTTATTAATTTTCACATTGAAATATCCTTGGAATTACAGAAAGCCACCAATTCTTGCCCTTTTGCACTCTAATGCTGATGGCTCCAGTTGGAGTAGACTCTGGAAATCACATATAAAAGGCTTTAGAGGTTATGTGAAGGCCTTGCTTTGCCCACTTTTGCTGTAGACTTAACAAGTCATTCTGTATCCATGAATAATCAACAGTCAACAGTAGAGCAGTATCATCATACTCGTATATGTGGTCCTTGATTTATGACCGTGATGGAGCCTGCTCATCACAATCTTAAGTCTTGTAAAATGTGATTGGTCACATTACCAACCACTTTTACAGTCTTTTTTGGGGGTGATTAATAAGTGAATCTAGCCTTGCAGGTTGGCTATTCAAAGAAGTAAAATGCCTGAACGTTGGAGCTGTGTGAGGATTTGTTTTGGAGATTCAAATCAAAGGCAATTCAATCACATTGCTCTTCTGATTTTTTACAGATCAAATCAGTGGAACAAAGTGAATCAAATTGATGTGACAATTTAATTGCTTTTGAGCAAAGCAGAATTGATAGTTTGAATTGCATCAACATGATTAGGTGACTAAAATCAATATCAGATATAGAATAAATCCAATTCTAATGGTCAGAGCACCATTTTGAATCGGAATGATTTGACAGTTGTAAAAGGGTCAGGGATAATTTGCCAAGACTTTCTGAAAAAGTGTAAAATTGCTTAACCTCCAGGACAGATTTGGAATGAGTCCTTTCTTTCAAAGACACCAAAAGGTCCAATATTCCATTTTATGGAGGGGCTGGATGAGCCTTCAGCTAAAATTCGAGCATTTGATAAGAGGTTCATAGAGGACATTTTTGCTTCCCTTCTAAAGGTCATGGTAGGTTGTTGGTGGTGGGTTTTTTTTCCAAGAAACTTTTGAAAATAGATTAATAGTATGCTTTATTTTCTCTGCTTTGATTGCTAACCATAGGTATTGCTGCCATGTTATTTCATCTCTTGTTTTAGTTTGTTTCATTACACTGTTATATATTTGTATTTACAATTACATATTTGTACTCTTTTTTGAAGATGTCTTTAAGAGAACTAGGAATAAATGGTCTTTTGAAAGTTTCTCATCAAATTGTGAACATACTTGTCAGTTCAAGTCCCACCTTAGCCATGTAAGCCAGATGGGTGACTTTGGACCAGTCACTCTCTCTCAGCCCAACTAACCTCACAGGAGCACTATTGTGGGCAAAATAGGAAGAGAAAGGTGTGTTTGATATGTTCATTATCTTAAGTCATTTTTAAGAATAATAAAGGCTGGATATAAATTTAATGAATAAACTTAAACAAGGGGTGAAGATTTTCTCTGAATTTCTCCAGAATGACATGATATCTTCTCTTGGGGTTAATTGAAGCATTGAAAACAATGGAACCTATGGACTACTGAAGATAATCAATAAAAGGCAGAAACATGCCCCTTGGATACCTCATAATAAAATAAATGTGATTGATAAATAGATGGATGGATGGATGGATGGATGGGCAGACAGACAGAAAGACAGACAGACAGACAGAGGGATAGATAGAGATTTCATCAAGTTGATAGAAAACATTTTTTGATTTTTAAAGTAAATTACTGCTACCTACTTTTTAATTTACTTTGAATTAGCAGCATAATTTAAGCTATTGCCATTATTTATTTATTTAGGAGAAATATGGATGTTTACCTTACATATGATTACACTGGGCAACTCACAACATAACAATAAAGCATAATGAATATGCTATTACAAAAGCAACAAAAACCTATACCTCAAGTTATTGTTAAGGAAGTTGCGCTTGATTTTATGACCCTTTTTGCCATGATTCTTAAGTGAGTTACTGCAGTTGTTAGTGAATGATGTGGTCATTAAGCAAATCCAGCTTCCCCCATTGACTGTCAGAAGTGATCTCATGATCCAGGGATGCTGCAAGTGTGTCATAAGTATATGCCATAGTCTAGGCAAATATATTTAACAAATCTTGAAGATGCTTCAACTCTTCTTTAACAAATGTTTAACAAATCCTCAAGAATCGTTAAAGAAATGAAACTTGTTTCATTTTTGATTTTTAAATTGCATTTTATTTAGCTGAAATCATCTTTAACTGTTTAATTGAGACTGATCTTTAAAATATGGAAAGCTTCAGCTGCTGATAAAATTTTAAAAAGCTCAATGAAAGAGACTTTTGTTTTTCTCTATCTGTCTATCCCTCGTGTGAGTTGTCGTATGGCTGAGTAGAATGTGGAAGTGACCCACTGAGATAACAGAGGTCACAGGGGCAACAAAACGAGTGATATTGAGAAATAAATCAAAGTAGTGGTATCCAAAGAAGAAAGAAACACATACAATCAGCTCTGAATATAGTCAAGTCAGGTTTGTTTTTTTTCTCTTGGATGGGAATTCTTAACATGTTACCTCAATAAAGAGCAGTGAATCTCAAATCTTGATTGGTTCTGCTCACAATTCTGAGATGCTGTTCAGTACTTTTTTTTTTCATACCCTCATTATTCCCAGAGTAAATCAGATGCATATATGATGGTATGCAGACCTTGCACAATGGGTGTTGAGAAAAGGAGGAATTCTGGCTAGAAAAAAAAAGAATAACTTTTTAACAATTACTATTATGCACATACGAAAATATTCCAGATTCATTAGGAAGTAGTACAAAAGACTAATGAATAACATTATCTATGTACTGAGGTGGCTCTGAATATTTTGATGTCTTGGAAGACAGTTTAATTATTGGTCATTTGCTTGGATAATTAAGAAGTGTTCCGTACCCTGAATAGTCTGCATATTTTATTTTTAGAAAATGGGGCAAACAGCTGGGCCATTAAATTATTATTGGCCTATTCTACATTAACAGAATTAGTTGAAAATCAGATTAAAAGTTCTAAATGAGTAAAATACTCCACACCACTTAAAACTGCAAGACAGGAATCAGGTTTTTTAAATGTCAGGTGTAATAAAAATCTTGTAGAGCAAGAAAACTACAAAAAAAAAAGAAGAAGAAGAAGTGACTTGGTATATGGTACATCTTTATAACTTTGGTATACTAGTTTATACATGGAAGCTTTTTTTCTAAGGGCAAACATTATGAAATGACACATTATATTTAAAATTCAATTAATATTCTACTACACCATAAACAGCTATTGCAGCCTTGATTCCAAAAGCTGTTTCATGTGTATCTATGGTTTATGAATCCTGTGGGGATTTGAATGTTATATTTCTTTATTTTATTTATTTGCATCCCACCTTTTTATTATTTTTTTTATAAATGTCCCAGGGTGGAGAACATATCCATCACAACTTCCTCCTCCTCCTCCTCTTCCTCCTCCTCCTATTTTCCCCACAACCACCACTACCCTGTGAGGCAGGTTGGATTGACTGGCCAAAAGTCACCTAGCTGGCCTATATGGCTAAGGTGGGACTAGACCTGACTGTCCCCTGCTTTCTAACGTTGTGCCTTAACCACTACATCATTATTTCTATATCACATTATATCTCTTCAGTTAAAAATAAATAAATAAATTATTAGCTAGATAGGTATGCATGCATAAAGAAACAACCACTACTTCCTTGGTTGTGTGAGAAACTATTCTGCTATCAGCAAAGAAAAGGGGATCTGTTGGCACAAATGTTTAAGGACGCTGGAACTGGCGGCCAGAAATGGTCTGCACTCTGGTGGTTTTAACCCAGCTCCATAAGATGGAGTGAGCTCCCATGACTTGATCCCTAGCACCTGCCCACCAAGCAGTTCCAAAGAAGGCAATATTGCAAATAGGTAAATGGATATCACTTCACTAGGAAAAGATACCTAGCTGCGTTCATGTATGTGGAGAGCAGAAGCCAGCACTGGACATGGCTAGGCATGACATGAGGCAAGACTGGTAGATGAGCCTGGAAGAGCCAGCAACCCAAGCACCGCTAGCTAATTGGTGTAAAGCTACTTTGCCCCCCTGCAGTGCACCAAGAATAGACCCACAAGAGCTGAACGGAATAAACTAGCATTCTAGGATGTCAGGACTGCATAGTGTTTAGCATGTGTAGATTTCCCTGACATTGTATGCCATGCACTAAATAATAATAAATAATAAGCAAAGAAAACACAATAGAGTTGAGTATGTCATGTGGCAACTACTTAATCCTTAACTCTGACAATTTTCTGTCCTCTTTCTCTGCTCTTGGAGAAGAATAAATACAATAATTCATGATATTCTCAGTCCTATAGAGATAAACCAGACACAGACATAGAGTCCTCATAGACCTGCAACTACTTTTGTTAAGATTGGCTTTAGTAATAGAATTTTACAAGTCTCAGGGTGCTTCCCTTCCTCCTCCTTTTCTCTTTAGGCGAATTTAAGGTGTGTCAGCCCTCCCAGATAAACCAGAGAGGAAACTTGATGAACTCTTTTTTTTTTTAATTGTAAGGCTGCATTAACAGTCAAAAATACTGTGCAATCTTTCTCTGATCTTTAAGCCACTGGTGATTCCCCCCATCACCTGTTTGATTCTTTCCTAGGCAGCATTTATTTCCCTAATTTCCTAAGGTCACACACATTCCTTATATGAGGTATCTATCTAAGATACTTTTGGACCTCTCCACATTCATCTGGGCTTCTGCAATGTTTATCTGTTCATTGCCTGAGTAACAATCTTCCCTCTTTCATCAAGGCCATCCTCTTTACTCTCTACAGATGTCATGACTGGGGTTGCTGAGGGGCTCTTACTAATGTTTTTCCCCTTTCAGCCCCCACTTTTCAACAGTCTATGCCTACAAAGTGAGTTTAAAAAGGGTCAAGAAGAGGACAATGGAACCCATCTAAGATGCTATCTTAGTCAGGGAAGCGAGGACAGTCAAATTCCTTGGTGAAAAAATGTATCATACAATGGGGGACATTATTAGAATCTCAAATAAAACAAGGTCTCTTTGTTGTTACTGTACATCTAAGTGTTAATTGTGTCCTTCATGGAGGGTGGAGAGTTTGTACAATTTGTTTGCCCTCCATTAAGACCCATTTGAGGGTGTTGTGTATACTGGCCCATTTATTATACAGTATATACAGTAACATTATTTTATCTCTTGTAAACCTTTGAAAAAGCATAGAATACTTGTCAATATTTTCCCCCACCTTTCTCTCTCATTAATACCTTACAGATTATCTATTTTTGCCCTAAACTCTGCTCTAGCACTTGAAGCTGGATATAGAACAAGGCTGCATATATCATAGGTTTCCAAGGGGTCATTTAGGCCATCAATTCTAATCCCCTTTCCTATACAGGAAACTAAATTAAAGAATCCACCAAAGAGAGCTGTCAAGCTTCTGCTTAAATACAATCAATGATGGGGAACCCACCACTTCTCTGCCTAATTGGTTTCAACTCACAGATGACTCTAACGGTTAGGAGGTGTTTCCTTTCATTCAATCAGAATGGATCTTATTGCAATTTATCCATTCTTCCATGCCCTGCCTCTTGGAAGGACAGAGAACAAGCTTTAGTTGGGATTTTTTTCATATCCCCCCTCAGAACTTTCTTCTCAAGACTAAATATTCCCAGCTCCTTCAATCTTTCTTTGTATCACTTAGCTTTAAGTCCTCATATTGCCCTTTTCTGACCCTGTTCCATTTTTATCGGAGTCAAAAATTTAAAGTTTGGTGCTGAGCCCTGGAAACAAAACACAAGATTAACTAATACAGTATATTGCAGAGCTATTATTTTCCCTGATTTGAAAACTGTTTTTTTTAATTGCTGCAGCCTAAAATTGCGGCTGTCTTTTCTAAAACCTTCATAGACTATTGATTCATATTCATTTGGTAATCAACTATCCTTCTAAGAACTTTTTTCACAAATGTTGTTACCAAAGCCAATCCTTCTATTATACACCTGTTGTGAAGCACAAATATCAAGACCCATAAATACAGAGCTCAAGCTAACTACTTTATTATGTTCTACCTGTAATGCAGGAATCTCCCCAGTCTGGCAGCCTACACTTGGGAACAATTTGATAAGCTTCCAAGGAACCTGGTCCTAGGACTTTTGCGGTTGCAAAGTGACTCTAGGTGAATTCCATGCTTGATCCCTCCTTCCTGCCAGTCTGGATGTTTCCCAACACCTGTGCATTTGATTTGTCTTTCCTAAGTGAATAACTGTACACTTGTCTATTAAATCTCATTCCGTTACTTCAAGCCCATTACTCTAACCTATCAAAATACTTATAATTTTTTCTTCCGGTTACATGGGGTATTAGCTATCCCATTCAATTTTGTATCATCTGAAAATTTGATAAACATTGGTTTTACTTCTCATCAAGCCATTAATAAAGATGCTGAACAGGACATAGCCCAGGTAGAATATTGTGGCCCTCACTGAAAAGCTTATGGCAATTTGATGAGGAAACATGGATTATCATTTTCTGTGTTCCTTTTTCTAAAACAGTTTTTCACTCATTTACTCATATTACCTATACCTTTGTAGAATGAGAATTTTACTTGTCACTCAACCAAACATTGCAATACTTGATGTACATTTTCAAATTAGCCGACATTCAAGTGACAGAGGGTTGTCAGCAACTTAATGAACTTTACCTGAGATACAATATTGATTTAGTTCTTGGCCCATAAAATCTAAATCAGCCTTTCCCAATATGAAGCATTCCAATTGTTTTGGACCATAATTTACATACACTTGGCTATGATGGTTGGTCTAATAGAAGTTGTGCTCCACTATACCTGAAAAAAAAAGGGGGGGGTGTCATTTAAAATATTATACAGATGGATTGAATTGCTGTGAAATAGTATAAATGACAGATCTAGACTATTTTCATAAAAGTGTCTTCTCCAAATAGAGCACATAATTGCTTTCATTCATATTATCTATAAGGCATTGCTCCTTAATAAATTATCAAGCCCTGCATAGCTGGCAAACTCATGAAGAAATACCACAGATTTTTCAGAAGGACAATTTTAATGCTAGTTGGAATAAAAATATAATTTTGAAAACCATAAAATTATTAGGCAGACTTACAATAATCCAATTAATGTGGAGTCTATTTGAAATGTTTCTTTCTTGTACCTCCCACCTCTGATCTAGGATGCCTCTTCTCACCCCCAATAAACATCTCCACACACACCCTCCCCTCTGCTTTCCACAGACTTTCACAAAAATATAGACAATGTACTGAGTTATAAATTGAATAATTCCTGAAAAACAAATAATTTAGCCATGGCTATTCCAAGAATATAGTTCCAAATGAGGAGAAGAAAGTTGCAGTAGTGGGTTTTCCCCCCCTTACTTAAAAGGTGAAACTCATTCAAACCAGATGTATGCTTTCAGAAAAGGCAGTTGTGCCAGTACCAGTAGCTACTGATTGGTTGCACATATTTAAGCCAATTTTATTATTTTTCTTCCTTATTTTGATTTACGTTTTGATTGATTGAATACCTGTGCTATTTGTTAAGCATTTATTTTACCTAAAATGGATGGAGCAAGACATTTTGTGATGCCTGAAATATATATTTTGACTTTCAAACAAGAAATCAGAAACAACTATGGAAAACTATTAGAACCCTGGTGCAAGTGGTTTGCATTGGAAACACTCCGTTTTTAACGTAACCCTTTGAAAGACCAAATAAGCCTCAAAAATTAAACTCTGGATTTGGTACACTGTATACATTTGTGAAAATTCACCACTTTTGGTGGTCCTGTCTTGTTTGTTCCTAGCCAAGGTGAGCCTGCAAGATTAGATGCAGGTCGAAAGAGGGAGTTACCAAGTTATCCCCTTTTTCTTTGTTTTTGACATTTGTTTTGTATCAGAATGATCCATATCATTTTCAGATGGGCTGCAAGTGTCCCCTGCACTCATGTCTCAAGCACTGGAACCAGGCAATTCAGTGATAATGCTCATTTTCTGCAAGCAGAAAGACTGTGAGATCTTTTGTTGCAAAGTTGGCTAGTGACCTAGAAGCTTGGGAAACTCAGATAAACAAAATCCAGAATTGCTAAGTCAAGCGTATGATCCTTCAAGTCTCTCAGTGGGATGAAATTTCATTCAACTGAGCATTTTTCTTTTGTTATCTGATATTTGGAGGGGGGGCGAGGAAGTAAATACACCCTAGTTCTTCCAACTACTAGAAATAACTCCCTATTAAAAAAAAGTATATACATCTTTTAAATATGCTTCAGGAATACAAATGTATTAAAACGTGTCATTTTCAGGAAATTAAAAAAGAAATCTCAGTATGTCTTGTTAATAATGCAACAATTATCTGAAGAAATTATTTATTTTCTCGTTTTCAGTGTTGTCCCATCAAAAGTAGGGAGGAATTAAGTTAGAAAAATGACAAACTCTACATCAAAGTAGAAACATAGTTATCCAGGTTCGAGACCTGAGCACCATGCTATGGGGTGAGCTCCAATTACTTACCCCAGCTCCTGCCTCACTAATAGTTAGAAAGTATGCAAATTCAAGTAGATAAACAAATATCACTTTGGTGAGAAGGTGACATTCTGTGTGTCTCAGCATACAGACATGTTGGCCACATGAACATGGGAGCTTCTTCCTGGTTAAGAAATGTAGATGAGCACTACCCCTACAGCTGGACATAACTGAAAGGGGAAACCTTTACCTTTACACTTACACAATACCTAAATAGGTTTTCTGTGGCTTGAGCGTGTATCTATAATGATAGTTATAGTTCACTGCTTGTATTTTCAAACCTTAACTGCTTTCATGTAAATTGTTTCTCCACAATTTGTAGCATCAGCAAAGTAGTCAAGAAATGGAAATATCTATTTTGTTCATACATGTATTCACCCTCTATCTCAACAGGATACTAAGATTTCCAGTTCCTTAGGATTTACTAATTGAGTAAACAGACTTATAACAAATGCTTTTTAAACCATGTGGGCAATACTTTTCTAGGTCAACTGAAGTTTTCCAAAATTGCTGCAACTTTTTGAGTTTAAGAATTTATAACTACGCAATTTAAGAAAAAAAAATGAGGGAATAAGAAAAATGTGGCTGATTTTGCAGCCATGTATAAAGCTTCCATACTTGAACAGATTAGAGAAAGTCTTCAAATATATGGCGCCTATATGTGATAAAATCAAATTGTGATAAGGTCAGTCCCAAATCCTGTTACAAAGTCAAAGGAAAAAAAATGTTTGGCATCCTTTAGATCAGGGCTGTCAAATTCCCGGCCCATGGGCCGGATGCATCATGTACTGGCCACACCCACGCCTGGTTTAGTGAAGGGGGAAAAAGTCCTGATATGTCACATGACACTGCCGTGACGATGCGAGTTTGACACCCCTGCTTTAGGTTTACACACAATCATTACTTCATGAGCATTACTTCATCCTGTTCAATAATCTATTGCAACTGTACCAATTCGCTTCTAATGATCTTTAAGGAAACAATTTATTTTATCTTTTATATTTGCTAAAAGGATCCATTTGAAATTAAGCAATGATCCATGGGTGGGAGGGAAAATGTTGTTAAAATAGCTAGTGGGAAAACTCTTGTTTGATGACAGGATCTACCAAAGAAATGTTAAATATCTTCCTTTAGATGTCTCAGTTTAGTAAGTTAAAATTGTTATAAAAGCAGCAGAAGCCCCTTTGGAATAGATTTCAGTATCTGTTAAAGGGATCATTAATCAGACTGCAAACACTGAACTCCATGGAGTTCTCAAATGCCAGATGAATGCACTAGATAAAATTTTTAGAAGCTAGACACATCTGATCTTCTGCTTTCCCCCTGAGGTCCAGAAACTTCTTATCCTATATTGCAGCCAGGGAAAAGTTTGGTTTTCAATTTAAGTGGGTTTACATTATTATATCAACTATTTCAGAGGAGGCACTGGGGATAAGCTGAGGCCTGATTTTTTTTTTTTTTTTTGGTAATAATCTTGATCTTCAATCCTATGGAACTCATCTCTTAAATAGAGAGAAAACTGGTGAATTGTCCAGTCTGAATTAACTTTCCATAGGAGACCAATAAAAGTATATACTGTATGTTCACATAATTTTATTATATATATATTTTCAGTTACTTACCTTTGATATAGTTATGTCAGTGTACTAGTAGTATATCAAACATAAAATCAGGAAGAAGCACAACAGCTAAGACAAAAGGGCAAAAATTTCCCGAAGAACTCACCTTTTCTTAGGAAGTCACTAAAGCTTTATCTGTACTGCCCAATTACTGTATCTTGTCATCAGACAAGGCAAGCAGTCTTTCTGGAGGGCAGTAATGGATGACATCACCCTCTATTAATCTCTCACTCACCTTCAAAGTGACCTCACAATGTGTTTCTTCATTCAACTTTTGAAATATGCTTTTTCTGTCTTCAAGTGTCTGGGGGTGGGGGAGAGGCAGGGGGGAATGGTACGCCCCTGAGGTTACTGAAGAAAAAAGAAGAAGAGGGGAAACTAGCTGTTCAAATTAGGAGAAAAAAAAAATCAAAGCAACATCAACAACAAAATTTGCTGGATTTCAAACCAGCACCCATGCCTATGCTATATTAAGATTTTAACCACTGTTCTGTTTAAGTACACATAGCTCTTGTTTAGAGACTTCAGATGGCACTGGCAACTAACTTCATTAAGCAAAACAGTCACTAACTAAAACCATGACTGTCTTATGATCTTACTTCAGCTTTCCTGTGCTTTACAGACCTGTGAAGGTCATAATGCAGGCGTTGGTCACAAAGTTATTATGAGTAACATGCCACAATTTGTAAATATACAGCAATCAAACTGACAAATAAAAGAGCTAATGCCCGTGTCTGGTATCAGCTGTATTTTAGTGGATATGAGATGGGATAATATGCCATTGAATATGTAGAACAGCATTAGCCATTATGGTTTGATCAAAAAAATATATATAAAGAAGTTTTTATTTAAGAAAATATTCCCTCAAAGTGTATATACTAGATATGGTTATTTTAAAAAGAGAATTAGGGGAAATTTTATTTAAAAACTTGTACATTTTAGGGAATGTTCTGAACAAAAAAAAAATGAATTTTTGGCAGTTTAAAAAATGGAAAAATAAAATGTATGTTTTTCATAATTAGGATGATTCATTTATTCCTATTATCAAGTATCCTATTGCTATCCAGCTTATTTTGATTGGTCATTATTAGCTGTGCTTCTTGACTTGATGGATCAAAATTCTTCTTTCTAAATTCACTTATTATATGAAATTAATTCATCCTGCTCTGACTTGTAATGAATCTTATGTTCTACAAGACTGAGTATATTGAAACGAAATGCAGCCTTTTCATAAAGCAATTATCATATTCTCTGTGTTACGTGGCCGTTTTATTTGGCTCTTAGGCAGTACCTAATTATGACCAAACAAAGCAGTCCCAGTGGTATGTTTTCATCAGATGATACAAAGCAACTGTAATTTATGCAGGTTTGGATTATATTTTCGAAATTGCCAGCTCACATCATCCTGGCCATATAACAAATAATAACAAATTCAAAGAGGAATCCATTAAAATGCCTCAATTTGTTTTGTTCCAATACTCTTTGTCATGTAAAAGAAGGTTCCCACTAAAGATTTTGTTTCATCTTGTTGTGAATTAAATCTCTTACCAGAACTAATTTTCCAATGTAAATAATAATTGTCATTTTCCATTTATCAATAATCCCCTCATTTTGTTTTATCCTTTCGTCAAGGAAATCCCCATGCATCATATACATTTCCCACACATTGGCCATATTTTGTTACATCTAATGTTCCCGTTAGAATGAGGCATCAGCCCTAATCAGAGGCTATTCTCACAGATAATATTTTATTTGTATTGATTTATCAGATTTCAGTTGATGTTTTTGGCAAAGTACCTTGGATTAAAAGCAAGCCTTCAGTCCTCCCATAATGCCCTTTTCTTTGGAAGAAATGTATGTGTGTGTCCCATCCTATACTGTTAATTGCTAGTTATTTGATTTTGGTGAATAAACAGCTGTGGAATTGTTGAGAACAAAACAACTGGGCTCCCAGCAACTCTGCAAGAATGCATTTAGCTCTGAATTGAAAGTGCTATCAAAAAATGGTTTGAACTTTCTCAGAGCATTCCCAGTATCATCAATATAATTAACTGCCCTGGAAATTATTTAGTTTGAAAAGAAATGTTTGACTTGGACCAGCTGTAGTTAAAGCCTTTAGAAATCAGTGGCCTTGAGAAATTTATTGTTGGAGTAGAAGTGGCAGAAAAGTAGTACAAGCAAAGACCTTTTCTGTCTTAGTCCAATTCATGTACAAACCATGTTCCACAGGATTTTAGAGTGATCAGTCTGAGGTTACAAATGGATCACGGTGCAGTATCTCATACTAATAATGAATCCTGTTAAAATCTAAATTCTGCAGGACTGGGTGTATTGAAACAAAAGGCAGACTTTTCATATAGCAGTTATCACATTCAGTATGTTATCTGAACATGTAAGACCTCCAACCAAGCCTTTTGGGTAGGGCTAGACATTGGAGAAATGTTCTCAGGTCTCTTACATTGTCAGTTGTGGGAGCTGATTTTTTTTATTGAAGGAATCAGTTAATTAGATTTAGCAGTGGTTGTTCAAATTCTTTTCTTTTTTTTCCCTTTTTTTACTAGAGATAGCCTGCTTGTTGTGGTTTAATCTCAGGTTTTCTAAAATGCAAATTATGTAGACTGCAGTAGAGCCTGCAAGAGTTGGTTCCTTCCTAGAAACCTTGTAGCTCTGCAAACTGTCTACTCAGTCTAGTTCACTCATGTACCATAGAATTTTATTTCTGGTCAACTTTAATGTTCTGTCTTCAGCAATATAGGATGAGAGATTTCATAAAATCACATTTAATGAGAAAAATTGTCCCAATGGTCAGCATGAACCCAAAACCTTATAGCATGTATTTCTTCACTGTCATTTCTGTGATAATTTATGTGCTGGCATACTATGCTATCTTGTAGCAGAGATCAAGCTTTCAATAAGGGAGAAATGTTTTTTTTTTCTACTCTGAGACTACAACCCTGGCATTATGAACAAAATTTCCAAGTTTTTATCAGCAGCTATTGCCATAAGATGGCTTAAGGTATCCAAACCCTAGAACAGACCTGGGCATTTTACAGTCCTTTTGCCACAACTGGCCCTTTGGTTGTTCCTGTCCAGCCCATGTGAGGTGAATTGGAAATTAGAAATCAAATGTAAATAAGTGTATACTATGCATGCAATACAACTTCAATTGTTTTTTTTTATTATTTTGAAATTGCCTGCTGGGGGGGGGGGGGG
>JANHFL010004420.1:71061-108550 GCA_032468155.1 Oxyrhabdium leporinum
CTCTCTCTCTCTCTCTCTCTCTCTCTCTCTCTCTCTCTCTCTCTCTCTCTCTCTCTCTTTCTTTCTTTCTTTCTTCCTTCCTTCCTTCCTTCTCTTTCTTTCTTTCTTTCTTTCTTTCTTTCTTTCTTTCTTTCTTTCTTCTCTCTGTCTTTCTTCTCTCTGTCTTTCTCTCTGTCTCTGTCTCTCTCCCTCCCCCTCCCTTGCCAGAAGGTTACCAAGGAAGGAATATGTTGTGTGACACATTCAGAGCACCTAGAGAGCTTCCCATGATTAACTGGTAACTAATTTGAGAATCTAGGACTCTTAAACGACACCTATATTTGTCTCTTTAAGCTGCCCTTGGGCATAGCCCATGCTTCTGTGCCTCAGAGGTGATGATGCAGCAGCTAATTCCTATTTGAAAGCAGGATGTATATATTCAAAATCTAAGGCGGAAGTAATTTGAGTCGGAGGCAATTACATTGAGGCCCTCAGTCATAAAGTACTACTGTTGAAAATGGCAGTGAGATACTCCGTTCTCTTTTTGTGTATTTTTTTCCGGGGGATGAAAATCCAAACACTTTAACAAAGTTTTTTTATGAAAAAAAAAAGATTAGGGTTATTCTCATTTTACTGGATGGAAAATAAATTATTTTCTATATGTTTTCTCTTTCAAAGAAATATGAGATTGATTATGAGATGGACGGTATATAAATTGAATAAATAAATAAATAAATATAGATTCAGCCATCCATGAGAGTCCTGACTGTTTAGAATTCCTAATTCTGTGAAAGGCTACATTCCACAAGAGAATATTACTGTATATACAAGTAGTCCTTGACTTACAACTACAATTAAGCCCAAAATTTATGTCGCTAAGCAAGGCAGTTAAGTGACTTTTGTCCCATTTTATGATCTTGCTTGCCACAGTTGTTAAGTGAATCACTGCAGCTGTTAAATTAATAACACAGTTGTTAAATGAATCTGGCTTTCCCATTGACTTGGCTTGTCAGAAGGTCACAAAAGATGATCACATGACGCTTTCTGGGACACTGTAATCATCATAAATATGAGTCAGTTGCCAAGCATCTGAATTTTGATCCCATGACCATGGGGATGCTGCATTGGTCATAAGTGTGAAAAGCCATCAAAAAAGTAAATCACTTTTTTCAGGGCCGTTATACTTCCGAATGGTCGGAAATGAACTGTTATAAGTCGAGGACTATCTGTAATGAAAAATCTTCTTCAGGCCCTCTACCACACTACAAGGCTTTCAAGATAAAGAAAGCAGACCGGTTCCCTTCCCTATCTCTATCTCTGTTTTCATGCATTCTTTTTACTCAAGGGTGTCAAATTCAATTTCATTGAGGGCCACATCAGGGTTGTGTTTGACCTCATGGGGGCAGAGTGGAGTGGCTAATGTGGGCGTGGCCAACTTGACATCACTCGTGTTGGGGGTGCCTGTGCTGGCCCGAGTGCTGTGCCAGCAAGAACGGATTCGTGAGCTCTATTTTTGGCTGCAACGGCCTCCTGCAATCCTCTTCCATAGAAAACAGATGCGGGCCAGTCCTTTGCTGTTTCCAGGGCAGCCCCACGGGGCAGATCTAACCCCCCCCCTGGGCCAGATCCGGCCCCTGGGCGTTGAGTTTGACACCCCTGTTTTTACTAAAGCCTAAAATAGGCAATGCTTGTTACGGATCACATTCTTTCCATTTTTACTTGGAGCCCAGCATCTTATATTTTTGGAGCAAGCTAAGAAGGTAGCTCTTGGAGCACAATATTGATGGCACCGGCCAAACTCATTATGAGTCATGACCGAAATTCAGTAGAGCTTGGATTTGTCTTCTAATGTGCACAAAAGTATGAACATTCAATTATAAGGTAATTAGTTGAATAATTGTGAGGTTATTGTTGATAATTAATTTACAATATGAAGTGTATTACAATCCTAATGACAATTAAATTATAACCATCAGAAGAATTCTAAAGCAGGGAGCTGCATTCAAGTCAATGGAAGGTCTGTCCTAGAAAACCCCTAAGCCTGTACAGTTTGGCTTTGTTTTTTGTTTTTGTTTTTTTAACCAAAACAAAGTAACACAAATGTTCAAAAAGAGCACATTGAAGGACTCTATTATAACTTTTTTTTTCTAACAAACTAAACAACAGTTAAGAATTAGGGAGAAGCAATACAGTGTGGATAAGGTAAAGAACTGGGCCTCGTAAGATCCAGGATCAATTCTCTTCTCTTCCCTTACTGGAGCTCACTAGTACCGTCCCTAAGTACTGTTACTGTCCCTCAGCCAACTGAATATTTGGAATGAGAAATTGGAAGGACACAAATCCACTCCCGCATATGCATTTTTCAGTTCTAAAGGAAAAGACAGAATATATAGCAATTGCAACAACAAAACAAATAATACTTTAGTGTAGTTGTGTGAGGATACACATTCTGTTAGCATTATTATAAGGTTATATAATAGATGGAGACCTAGGGGACTTGTCAGCCATGAGCATTTAGCTTTTCTTCATGACTTTAATAATAGTACATAATATTTAAAATGCAGGTTTATCTGTTGATTGCAATGAAGAGCGCACATGTTTTAAGATTTGGTTAAACATATTACAAAAACTGGCATGTCTTCATGTCTTCATTTGTCCATGAAGCTGCTCCTTTATTCAAGCCCCACTTATCCTTATTATAATGGAACCCATTCAATATTATGACATTTTTAATAGGCTTGGCAAAAAGACAAACAATGTCAGAAATGGGTGTGAGGCAGACGTTGCATGTTAGCCTAATGTAAACACATTCTGGTCAGTAGTAATATATGGGAACTAGAACTAGAGTGATCAGAACAAAATGAGACCATTTAAATAGACTGGGGGGAAAAAAGCTTGGATTTGGTTTAATTGTATGGGTGGGCTGTTGGAGAAAGGAAGTTTGCTGGATCTGGATTGTCAGGGTGGAAAAAAAGTTCTCTTCAAAACAAAACAAAAATAAAAAAATAAAATGTAAAGTTTCCCTCAAATAAAGCTGAACATCTGATACTTGACATATCTGGTACATTTCTTGGAAACAACATATAAGTGGCCTTGCCATTGCTTTCTTCTATGATACCTAATTGGTTTCCCAGTTTTGTATACAGCACTGGGATTTTCTAATAAACTCTTATCCAAGTCCTATCAAGACCCAAATCAACTTAGTTCAGCTAAAATTGGCTAGGCATTTCATTTATATGCATCTTTTATGCATAGTTTGGTTTAGAGATTTAATGATGCCAGTGGACCACATTTAATGCTGCTATCCATGCTGCAGATGGATTTTGACAGATCTCTTAAAACAACTCCCAACCAGTCCTTGGGGATGGAGAGAGAGAGAGAAAGACAGACAGACAGAGAGAGAGATTGAGATTTCTTTTCACAAAAATCTTTTCTTTGGCTGCTGTTGTAGGATTTCATAATTATTGGATGCTATAATGAATTAAAGCTCTAACTTTGTCCAAAAATATTGTTCCCATTGCAGTTATTCTCTTAATTTCACATAAAGTTTGTTCACTTGGCACCATAAATAAGCTAAACACATCAACCAACTAACAAGCTGGTCAAATCCATCCTCTATGTTCAGCTTACATAAAGGAATAAAAATGTTGGACCCAAGCTAGATATAGACCAAAGCAACTTTTTAAGATGCACACTAGGTCTTCCATATCTTGTCCCTGTTGTGTAACTCAGAATGTAGGACTGCCTTTAAACTGTAACACATACACACACACAAACACACACACATTGTATTATATCAGGAATATATTATCCAATATTTCCCTTTCTGGAGATATATGTGGCTTGTTTGTCTGGAGTAGGATTCAAACCTAAATGCAAACCTATTGTGTTATTCAAGGTTCTCTCTTTTTACTCTCACTTTTAAAAAAAATTATATTGTTTTTGCTGCACCCATTCTATTTTACAACCGTGCCACTGAGGAAGGAATTTATTATCATATGGTTTCAAATGATACCTTCAGAGCACCTTGAAAGCAAATTCCACAAAGTGCCTATATTTTTTCCCTTGTGGTAATATAATGGGGAGTTTAAAAGAGGCTTTACTGAAGCTAATGGAAATACCAGGCCACTTAGCTCTGCAGGATTTGGATTCAATACAAATTAATTTATTATTAGGTATAAGATGGGATGAACTAGTTTGGTGTACTGTTTAAAGTGCTGTGACCTAGAAACTGGGAGACAGTGAGTTCTAGTCCCACCTTAGGCACGAAGCCAGCTGAGTGATCTTGGGCCGTTCACTCTTTCTCAGCCCTAGGAAACAGGAAAGGGAACCAACAAGATCATGCTTGGTGAATGTGTATTAAAGCCACAAATTTTTGGACTCAATTACATATAAAAATACAGAAGATATTAAGGATCCATATACAATCATTTCTCTTGAAACCAGAGACTTTTTTTTTTTGGATTGATGAATAAGCAGCTGGAAAAGAAATATGGAGCTTTGTTTTTATACAGTATATGCTCACTGCAGCGAGAACAATGAACCTTCTCACACAAAGTGAAAAGATCTGATTTTGCCCACATTGGAGGAATGGATAGTGAAGATGAGGGAACGTGTTGAAATGGCCAAATTGTTATGGAATGGAATGGAATGGAATGGAATAGAATAGAATAGAATAGAATAGAATAGAATAGAATAGAATAGAATAGAATAGAATAGAATAGAATTTATTGCCACGTTGAATGTACACTAATTGGCATACATTAAAATTAAATTTCGTTGCATACAGCTGTCAAAGGGTCACCACTTCAAATATACACTACATAACCATGACAGAATACATGCATGCATGCATGCATATGTACATACCTACATACATGCATACACACATACATACATACAAAATTATGCATTTCAATTAGAGACAGGACAGTTTAACAATGATTGGAAACTTTTATAGATTTTTTTATGGGAAATGGAAAAAAAAATGAAGTCACGATATAAGGTTTTGTGGATTAGAACAAAAATAATAGTTTATACAGAAAATGTAAGCAATGCTATAACCATAGAGCAATAGGTTAACTTATATTTATACTTCAACTGCTGCAAAAGAAAATTAAAAGTTACTTCTTTATATATTTGTTCCTTTTCTTTGATTTCTTATCAGCTACCCTATGAAGTTCCATATTCTAGGTACGCAGCATGGCATTAACAGAATGAGTGGAAGAGAGTCTTCCAAGTTATCATAGAATCCAGCTGAATCCCAAAGGTGCTTTTTCAAAAGGCAAGTGGACTTTGCTTCTCCTTGAAGATGTTTAGCTTCTCATCCAAGAAGCTTCTTTAGTTCTGATGAGGCTTCTGGGATGAGAAGTGAAACATTCCACTTGCCCTTTGAAAAAGCACCTTGTCCTGGATGACTGAGAATCTCCATAGACATCCAGCTGGATCCCATCACTAAAACAAAGCAAGGCAAAGCGAAGAAATAGCAGAGTGAAGCAGCATCTATTCTGTATTTTATACTTTTACAACAGACATTCAAGAGAGGAAAAAGAGAAAGTACATTGAAATAATACTCTCTTCTTTTTTTTTTTGCCAGAATTTTTGTGTTTTTTTTTCATACCACACACAGACAACTTTAAAGAAAACCCTGCAGGGTTATTTATTTATTGAAGCCTTATTCTGAATTGGCTTTGATTTTTCACGTGTCCCATTTTGTTCCTCTGAAATTGGGTCTGATTTTTTTATATTGGGAAAAAGTGTTTTTAACTTCTGGTTTTAGCCATTATTGGTTTCATTAATGCTTTATTATTATAATAAATAAATGAATGAATGAATGAATGAATGAATGAATGAATGAATGAATGAATGAATGAATGAATGAATGAATGTGATTTTATATGTGAATCATGCCTTGGGATAGTCTTTGCCCTAAATGAAACCTAAAAAGATTAGAAGAGGAAAAGAATAATACTTCACATACAACAATTTACATAGTAATTACATCCCTTTTGGCATCACTCTAAGTTATTGCATATTTAGAAGGCAGCAGGCAATATATGTGCAATGTTATCTGAGTCCTAATTGTGTGAAGTCTATGGGTGGCTTCGGGCACCAAACCCACAGCCTTTCATGTTTTACTCATATTGTTCATTGGAGAGACCCTCACCTTTTGCACACTGGGAGACAGATTAAATTTCCATTCCTTGAAATTCAGTCAGTTCTTCTTTTCAGTGCACTGAAAAGAAATAGGGTAGCATGGTGCATGCTGGCCATTGTCATTACATCTTCATGAGTGCTTGGATTTACCATTAGGGTCAAATCTCATGCAAATTTGAATAGGAAGTAGGTGGACATACCATGTGTTAGTGGACCATAATTAGTAGACATGAATAGAAGTCCATTTTAGGTAGAAGAGGCGGCTGTTCATTTGTCAGGTCCAAAGAACCCAAAACAACATGTGAAGTTACTTCTGATTAGTCCTTTATTGATGGTTATCTACAAACAGAATCATGCTGTCAGATATGAAAGACCAGGTCAACATGTTAACGTCCAGTTAAATTGCTTTATTGTTAAAAAAAAACAAAAACAAACAAACACCCAATGTGCGGGAATCTTTTCAACTCATGGTCAGCACCTGCTTGGAGTTAGATAAGGGTCAATGTAATTCAAGGGGGTTGAACTGTTTGTGTACAGATTCTAAACTTATCCTTTAATTCCACTCCCAGGTTCTGTCACTCCTTTTCTTACACTTGCCAGTCTAAAGCAACTATCTGCATAACTATTAATTATACTCCGTGAAGTATAAGGGGGGGGGTGTCCACCTTCACCCTCTTCCTGCTTTTCAGACATTCCAAGCTCTGTTGTCCCTTTGCCTTCTGGGAAAAAGCCCTTCCCTCCTGTGATTCCAACTTACATTCTACCACCTCATTTAAAGCTTTCATTTCAAGAACAAGCTATAGCACCAGCCATTGGTTCATTTGGCCCATTGTTCTTGAGTCTGACAAACACTGCTTCTTCACAACTTTTTATTAGGAATGGCTTTAAAAGGGGAAGAGGTGAGATCCATAATTTAGGTATGTGCGTGTATCTATATATCTTTTCTTCATATCCAGAAATAGGAATGGACTGTGTTGTTGCTGATTTTTCCCACCTTCCATTTTTTTTGTCCTATTTATGATGAAATTTCTGAATTTCAGTCATTGTCCTAGTAGTAGTACTTTATTATTATTATTATTATGATCTTTAACCAGTATTATAGATAAGAAAAATCAAAGTAAATTTCTGCAGAAAGCCCATTACTAAAAAAATTGTCATGAAAAAATATGTAGCACATCCAAGCCAGTTGCACAATTGTATGGCTTGGTAAAAGTATTTTGCAACGTGAAATGTAAGTGAAGTGTTAACATCCCTTCAAAAAATAAAGAAATAAAACTGAACTTTATTACTCTCAAATTTGAATGTAATTGGAGAAAACAAGGAGTGCCAAAAAGATTGGTAACTATGTATTAACAGGCATTGTCTTATTAAAAGATAACTTAAAATTTCATTGAGGTATAATGGACAAATATAATAAGTTCTCAGGATCAGGGTTTAATGGAGGACTTGCAGAATCTAACACTTGGCAATATAATTAAGGAACACTGGTTCCACCATACTGAGAATGATTGCTCCTAATTTGTTCCTTTAGCATTGACTTGGCTTCCATAAGGCTTAATTAGCCCATACTCAGGATAAAAGCTAAGACTACATGACTCCTGCATACAAATTTGATGCAAAAGAAATGTATGTTTTAATAGCTTTTTTTTAATTAAAAAGTTAACCTAAATATTCACTTAGGTGTACTGGAGAAATCTGATAAGTTGTCTGTATAATTATACAGAAAATTATGAAGGGGCAGTTAAAGAATGATAAAAGGCAACTCAGTCCTGGGAAAGAGAAGACATAAAAAAGAGCCTCAAAAATAACCCCACCTCATACCGCACATGCATTAAAAATAAATAAATAAATCCCTGAGAGCATATCTAAACTTTCCCCTAACTTTGGTTTGAACATATATGTCTAACCATCCTTGAAGGACACTTCCATGCAGTGCAGCTTTCCCCTATCTCCTGCCTACAACCAAAGTTAACTGACCAGCTCTGATATGGTTTCTTTAATCTCTCAATATATGCCTTGCTCTTTTCATGATATGGCTGTGGCCATGGGATAATGTGGCAGTTCCTATTGGCTGCTTTCAGCTTCTGTAGTCATATCCTATCCTCTCCAGTTGCTGCCAATTTTGCTTTGTGGTTATTTCAGGTTTTGCTGCTTCCTGTTGTGAGAGCAGCAGCACCAGCATTGCTAGAAACACCCGTAAACCAGGATATCTCTAAAGGCTTAGATAAATTCTGATCCACTCCTTTATCTACTAAAACCAAAGCTGCTAGAGAAACAACCTCTCTCTATCACTAGAGAAAGTAGTAGGCCAGGAGCTTTGTAAGTGCTATATCAGATTACAGAAGGTAGAGCTGGATATCAGGTTCCATAGATCTCTATCAGGACCTTGCCATTGTGGTGGGATGGGAGAGAATTGGAGTTATGCTTGCATGGGGTTTTCTTTGTTCCTTTTCTCTGTTTTGATATATCTTTGGGAATGTTGGGAGGGGGGGAATGAATGTGCCTGGGCCATCTATTTTGTCTCACCACCAAAGGAGCAAGATCGTGGCACCTGGGAACTGCCTGTTATTACCTTCTCAGCCCAAAGTTCTCACAACATCTTCATACCTTGGGATTGGCTCAGAGATGGACATTGGGAGGGGCCTCGAAAGGAACAGTTTAAACAAACGCTGCAGCGCACCAAATTCAGATTCTTCGTACATTCTCTCTATTATCACACTGTCTTCCAATAAAAGTTCCTTTTGAAATGCCCTTCGTTTCAAGAGTTCTGTTTTCTTGAGGATGCTGGTGAGGCAGGACCTTACACTGGAAGGCACCTCCTTTGCTTCAGCGATAACAGCACCACAGTTGCTATTGAAAATAGTTTGGGCATAGTTTAGCTCCTTCAGTAATATTAGCGCCAAAATTGTAGACCAGATCTATCTAAAGTAAACTAGAAAGGTTCTGATGGAAAGCAATTTCAAGTTTTACTTCTCTCCACGGTCTTCACTACATTATCAGGACCGATTGGTGGATATTTTTCCTGCCAGCTGGGAAATCCATCAACTATGAATCTTAAAGTCTTGGACACCCCACATTTTATAACCTTGTTACTGAGTAGGGACTGGTTACATAGAGAGAGTGCACTTATATAGTATACTTTTTTATTGCCTCATGAAACTGGCTATGGATATGTTCCCTTTGTGTTTCAAATTCTTACCAGAAAATAAGAGGAACAAAATTATTTCCACTTATATTTCAGAACATTTATTATTAGGTTTAAATTAGCTAGGGAAATCCAGTTTTAAGCTCAAGCAGTGTAACTAAATGCAGAGTGTAGAAACTGTGACCATGTTCAAATAGTTGAAGTGAGCTCTCCGTGAGTTTTTTACCCACTGCTTAGGCCAACTACCCAGTGTTTTCATATCTTCCTACCCTTTGCTCATACTGTTTCTATGCTTTCATTGTGAAAATATAAAGGCTAAAGAATAAGGAAGTATTCTATTCATAATATGATTCTTTTTTTTTTAAAAAAATGTCCTTTTACTCATAGACCATTTGTGTTTGTGCAAAGCAAGCAAATATAGCTAGATGCTGATATAATCAACTGAAATTACAGTGAGAATTGAAAAAAAAAGTAATATTAAAAAGAAAAGTCTTGTTAAAAGGTTGTGTGTTACTTTTCACCTGGTATCCATTTCTCTTATCTGAAAGTAGAATAAAATATGCATTATTGTTGCTTGGATACTGAAGAAAAGTGGCTCTCTACTCTCAAACCGTTGCTCAGTATTTTAGTATCAATTTGGGCTTCCTTCTGAATTATGTCTGTTCCCTGCAAGCTGTTTTTCTGGAAGTATTTGTTTTAAGCTAAGAACAAGTTAAGGTGATTTACCCCCCCCTCCCCAATTTCCTATACTGTGCCAAATATAGAAGTTTAGAGAAGTTTAAAGCCAAAAAAAAAATGTTTCCCCCATCTGTATTCTGCTTAAATTAAAGTTCCCTGTTTTATTGCTGTCTTCCCAATTAGATGTTTACCAAACTACTGTGAACATGGAGGAAAATGTTCCCAATCTTGGACAACATTCTTCTGTGATTGTAATGAAACTGGTTACACTGGAACAACCTGCCATAATTGTAAGTAGATTGCATTGTTGGGTGCATATGAACATTTGGGAATATTTACAAATTTGAAAAAAAGTAGATTTATTGTACCCTTTTTAAAATTATTTATAAATGGGTATATGGGATGGAACAAATTTCAGTTTGATTAAGAAACTATATAGGAAGTGAAATAGGCAGACTTCTTCCGATGAGAAGGGAAGAAATGTATAAGCTGACATTTCTCATGGTGGAAAGAAGTAAACTCTGAAGACGTTTAGCAGTTTGGATTCATCTGACAATTATCTGGTGTCAAAGTAAATCCATCTTTACAAATAGGTAACACTACTTTGGTAGTCTTGTAACTCTAGATACATCTGGATAATGTTGATTATCTGAACTTATTTTAATTAGGCTTTCAACTGAGATACTATGATTGCTTTGGTTGTCTTGATCTATTCCAGAATAGGGAAAAGGTGGCCTGCGGATTCTCCTGGAACAATTGGTGATATTCCGCAACCCTGACCTCTTGAATTGGCTGCTTGGAATGATCTTTATTGCATGCCTTCAACATCTAGGCCAGGGGTGTCAAACTTGTGGTGTCACGTTGTCGTCATGTGATGTATCATGACTTTTTCCCCTTCGCTAAACCGGGGGTGGGTGTGTCCAAGCATGTGACACATTCAGCCCATGGGCAGCAAGTTTGACACCCCTGATCTAGGCCATTGATCCATGATGTCTTAGGATTCCATCTTTTATCACTTGTTGTTTAATATTCATATGAAGCCAATGGCAAAGGTCACTCAGTGTTTTGGAGTGGACTGCTATTGTCACTGCTACCAGTGACAGAAAACTCTACTCTTCCAGAAATGGGCTGACAGGAAATCCAAATATGAATAGAAATCTTGTTTTGAGGCCAGTTTTCAATGAAACTACACTCTCTCCAAAAGAAGCTGTCGCTGGGTTTTCAGCTTATAATTGTGATAAGGATAACTACACTTGTGTATTTGGAACTGCTCTTTCTGAACTAGTCAGATTGGCAACAGTTGTCTGCACCTTGGTTGCATCCCATCCAGGGTTGGGATTCAAAAACTTCATCAATGGGTTTACTGCCCAGTTGCTGGGTGGGCATGGGTGTGGCCATGGTGGGCATGGCCTAGTCGGCCTCCTGCACCATGGCGGGGGGGGAGCATTTTCACCCTCCCCAGGGTCTGGAGGCTTCCCTCTTGCCTCCAGGAAGGCAAAAACGGCCTCCCCCTGGCTCTGGAGGCTCTCTGGAGGCTGGAAATCCACAACGTGCAGCATGGAGATTCCTGGGAGGGGCAAGAAGGGGTGGGCAGGGCCAGGAGTGGGATTTGGGGGTTTGGTGAACCCCGCAGAATCTTCACTAAGGGACCATCAGAACCCCCACAATCCCCCAGCAACCCACCCCTAATCCCATCTTGGCTACAGCAGTGAATTTTATATAGGCCTACTCTTGAATATATCTGGAACATACATCTGATGACAAATGTGTTGGCTAGTCTGTTAACCAGTGCCAGGTGTTGAGAACACATGATTGCATGTGGCTGAAGTATGTACAGTACTGTAGTCCCTATTAGCCATATGCAATTAACTGGTATTAATTTTAAAAGTCCTAAATAACATAGTAATTGAATGAATAGCTGAGGAACCATGAATAGGAACTTCCCCAGTTTACAGAGAAGTGTTACAGGAGAAGCTCTTTCAGAAATCTGTTGGTATGTACACAGGAGAGGACCATCACCTGAGTTGTCTTTTCTGATTGGGAAAGACATACTTTTTCTTAAAATAGTCTAACTCTGCAAAATATAAAGCAATGCAGTAGTGATGTCACTTGAATGTCAGGCACAAGGAACCAGAACACTGTGTGAATAGGCCAAAGTAGTTACCTCATTGTTCATCACTGATATTAAAAGAATCTCACCAGATTGACTGCATTTCCTTGAGAACAAGTAGAAAAGCCTTTCCCGGTCTGGACTATGATGTTTCCTCCCTGGAGTGATGTCACATTGGGACACCACTTAATTCCCCCTTCCCATTCAGACAGTGATTCCACCACACTGCAGGCTGGCAAGGCCAGAATCTTGAGCACATTTTCCATTGTGTGTTAAGTATGGAAGCACACATTTCATAACCATGTTAAATATAGTTATGCTCATTTTTTGATAATTATGGCATTCAGAATATACAGAGAAAGGGACTCGTGGCTTCTTCTTTTTTTATTTATTCTTTATTTCCAAAGACATAAATTTCCATATACATTGCCGAACCTTGATCTCCATAATGTTAGCTTGTTTGTTTCTCAATTTTCTTTTACCATCAATAGATGTTTCTTTTTCTACTATTTTAGTGTTGTAAAGAAGTATCCTAGCCCTTACATTTTGAATGTTTCCGGCATATACAAATATCTAGCCAGGAGATATTTAATAAAAATTATTACAATTTTTATATCTGACTCAGTACGTGCTAAACGGTGTAGATACAAAAAAATATTTCTTAACAAGCTTTCTGTGATGCCAGAGGGACATTCCTTTTCAAAAAGAAAAGAAAAAGAAAAAGAAAAAAAGATAGCAAGAAAGAAATCTCTGGCAATTTCCAGTATAATATATGCAGAATATTAAAGTTGTACCAAAAATGGAAACTTCATCCCACAGGAAATGTCAAAATTTGAGCATCCATGTTGGCCTCATGTTAAATGAAATACTTAAATGCAGGAATATTCAGGTAGACTGAACTTTCTGCTTTGCTAAATGTCCTTTAAAACATTAAAATGCTTTGGATTTTTTAAAAGAAATACTGAAGGTTGCCATATATTTCTACTCTAGTGCTACATTTCTAAACTTGAATATGGATAAAGAAATTGTTATGATTTCCATCCAACAGAAATGTAAAATTGTTGAATGAGAATTACATCAATTACACCCCTAAACATTCTGATTATTAAAATTAAACTATTTCTAAAAGAGCAAATGTTAATGTGTTTTATTTAAAAATGTGTTACTTATTGGTTGTTTAGCAATGTAACAGTGAAAGCAAGTATTTTTCCTGACTATTATTTCATGAATGCATGTCATTCTAATAAGGCATTAGATTATGAAAAGAAGACCCTGGACAAACAACCAACTGCTTGAATTATCTTTTTAGAGATTATATGATGTCTTTACAATTATTTAGTTTTAACAATTAAATTTTAATATTTATAAAATTATATTATCTTAAGTTGTTGCAATACATATACCTATTAATCACCTGCAATATGATGATTTCAAAAAGTGATGAAGCAATGAAGTGCAGACTTTAGTTGTTATGTTCACATTACCTGGGATCATTTATTTTTTGCCTGATTTGTAGAGTCAAAAGGACAAGTTTTCTGCTCTGAGTTCTGCCACCTGTCATTTGGAGGTGATCACTGGCTCTATAAAAGATAGAGAGGTGCCATTCACCTTGAAAGAAGTGATGGTGCAATTCTGTTGAAGAAGCCATCATTTGATACAGCCAATTTAGGCAACATCTTAGATTAAATGGATTATCTATGTCCTTTGCTGGCTGAGGAACTCTGGGAGTTGATGTCCACAGGTCTTAAAGTTGCCAAGGTTGGAGACCCCTGTTCTAGAACATGTGTTGTCTAAGAATACATGGATACTTCCAGATGGGAGTTTAGATCTGTTCATACAATGAATTAAGCCATCCATCATACAGTTGATGCCATCACTGAAGACATACACTGTAATTGTATTAGGTAATAGTTTCCTCCTATTCAATTTAAAAAAAAAAAACAAATTGGGAGATATGCAGTATATACATTTGTCACTTGTAGTTATTGATAGCCATACTTCCCCAAACAGAACCAGTGTGTAACTGGAAGAACAAGTGGTAGCTGTGACCAGGAGTGCTTTTGCCCTGATCTATCTTAGATGCCAGTTGCACCTTGTCTTTGATCAGCAAATATTGTTGTCACTCATGTCCTAGCAGATGAAACTAGAGAGATGATCTTGGAGAAGGCATGCAGAAATTGTTAGGAGATCAATAGGTGCAGAAGGAATATGCATTAAATCTTTGGGGCAGGAAAGTATTAGAAAAAGATTCAGACTGTCTCCTCCCAATTAGCAGGATTAGAAGATGAAGAAGGGAAAACATAGGCAGAATTGGAAGAGCATGTTACTATAGTATACCTCAGTAGAATATAGATCTGTTCTTCCTGTGGAGTGAGTTTCCTGATTCAGTCTGCCTTGTAAAGCTTATACTTAGACACACACACATACCCATCTCAATTATTGTAATTCACTCAACATGGAACTCCCCTGGAAAAGATCCCTGCCCTGGAAGCTAGAGTTGGTGCAGAATGTGGCTGTGCTAGAGCAGAATGTGTAACATTGCTGTTTCATAAGCTGGACTTCTAGGTGTAATTTAAGATATTGGTTACCACCTATAAATCTAAACATAGTTTGGGCCCGGTAATTTATAACACAGTTTGTCTCCAATTATTTCTGCCCATTCAATTGGATTAGTCATGGTGGGCATGTGCTAGGTGGTATTGATTAAACTATGGCATTTCATAAGACTCTAGAAGTGGGAATTTTTTGCTGCTGCCTCTATGCAGGAGCGGCAAACTTGCCTCGACAGAGCGACATCACGTGACATATCGGGACTTTTTCCCCCTTCGCTAAACTGGGCTTGGGCACGGTCAGCGTGTGATGCATCGGGCCCGCAGGCTGAGAGTTTGACAGCCCTGCTCTAGAATGTCGTTTTCCTGAGGTTCATCTGATCTTGCTATTCTTGAGAAAATATGTGGGTCCCCGATGTTTCAATTTGTCAATCGATATTGGATATCCAAGTTGGAAATAGCAAAAGACCACATCCACTTTTTTGTCTGTGAACTTCTACCTAATGTAAACTAGAAGCTGCACACAATCTTGGACCAACATGGGGGAGTGATCCATCCTCTCCTGACAGAACAAATTGGGCCTCAAACATTGATAATAAATTCTGAATTACATTCAATCTATTCAGATTGGAATAGATTGGAAATTTATTTCACTGTCACCAAACGGTAGCATTTTCAGTATTAATATTAATTTTATGTTTCCTGGATCTGAACCAGGAATCATTTCTGGAATTATCTGCCAATGGTACTATTAAATGCTTTGTAAAATTTTGTGTCATCAACAAATTATTCAGACAACCTTTTCAGCTATCTCAGGATTTTAGCATTCTTGTGTGATGATTGATGCAATATTTTAAACAAACATTTTAATGTAATTTGGTAATTTGCAATTTGGTGAGCTGTGGGGCAGCGTTTTGAAATCAATGAGTCCTGTTATTGACTCCTGTTATATATAACACTATTTTTTCTACATTACAAATAAATCCTGTTGAGTTTGTGAGTCTGCCTATGTTTGTGATTCGTTTTGCAATCTCAATAACATTTTTTCCCAACTAAGCTTTTTTTCCCCTGTGTTCTTCTACTACTTTCTCCCTTGAATAATTTTTAGATTTCTCACACTGACAACTGCTGCTGAGCCAGCTGTACTTTGCTAGTTTTGTTCCCCATCACCTTTTATTCACAATCAATACAGCACATGTGGAATTTTTTGAAACCCAGCTTGAAGCTCAAAGCTACAGTCTTGCCTATATAAAAATCAGCAAGCAACCATCTCACTGAATGGATAACTGGTAATAAAGTAAATAGATTTCATGATCTGAAAAGAAGAAAGTAAGAAAGTGACAGCCTCTGAAAACACCAAATACTATTCTGCCAAAATGTGCAAGTTTTTAATAACAGGTTTTTTTTAGGATAGACATCTTTTTTTGCCTTCTTTTTGTTTGAGTTTTATCTAGTTTGAATTGGAAAATTATTAGAATTATTGTTGTCATCATCATTGATACTACTATCATCATCTTCATTACCAGCTCATTTACTAAACTTCTCTGGGCAAACAAGACTTTTTTTTTAAATGTGGAATAAAATAAAATAAAACAATGAAAACCATAAGTCACTGCAGAACAGAATAAATTAAAATTAAACAAAATTAAACAAAGCACAACATTGATGCTTAGGGGAAGGGAAATGTCCTTAAATGAAGCTCTAAACATTCCTTTATGGGGAATATGAGCCTTACATTGAACCACATTACTGAGAAATTTTATTTTGCTTTCTTTTGTAGGATATCTGCAGGAGGGTATCTGAAGGCACTAGAAGCATCTGGGCAACTAAATGTATAGGAGATGTTCTTAAGATACTTGGATTTAGGTTTAGTGTATTGTCAGAAGCTGAGAGTCGTGGTGGTGCAGTGGTTAGAATGCAGTACTTCAGGCTACATCTGCTGACTGCCAGCTGCCAGCAGTTTGGCAGTTCGAGTCTCACCGGCTCAAGGTTAACTCAGCCTTCCATCCTTCCAAGGTCGGTAAAATGAGGACCCAGATTGTTGGGGGAAATATGCCGACTCTGTAAAACTGCATAAAGAGGGTTGTAAGGCCCTGTGAAGTGGTATATAAGTCTAAGTGCCATTGCTATTATCACACAGCATATTCAAATTGAGATCTTTCTAGCATCATAAATATTTGAAATTTTACTCTAAAGCCACCCAAGCTGTTCTAATATTATTTATTTCAGTGTTTGTGTGTGTGTGTGAGAGAGAGAGAGAGAATGAGTGTGTGTGTATTATCTCTCCCTCCCTCCTTGGTTGATTGGATCTACAATATTTCAACATTTATACTGATCTTTGTTGTTCTGCTAGGTAGAACCTTAATTTCTTAGAAAATCCCTGCACCTGTGATTTTCTAGCGTTGCAAACAACCAGTTATGGGAAGCCACCAAAAGTAGCATGAGACGGATTATCTCAGAATGAAGGTCTTCATGAAGAAGACATTTAGAACACCATAGGCAGCAAGGTGATCAGATGAGTTGAAGTGCTCCGGTTGCTTGAGGAATCCAACCAGAGCATCTCACAAATACACTTCAAATTACTGTTGAAGATAAGAAAGTTATATTTTATTTGCAATATTTACAGTACGTGCTTTCCAGTAACAGAGTTTATGTGGGCTGCTTAATTAAAAGAGAGAGAGAGAGAGAGAGAGAGAGAGAGATTATCTAGTTTTATTCACATTTCCTGGGCATAGACACAAATTAAAATGTTCCAAACGTGCCTACTTTTTTCTTTCTTTCTTTATTTTTTGAGAATAAATCCAAGAGTTAAACAATTGCTTTTAGCAATCTATCCTTGTGGTACAGAGAGTTTTGTTATTGTTGCTATTGTATTTGGTTAGTGGCCTTCTAAATATACTTATAAAATTTCATCATTTTCTGGCATCACGCATCAAGACTTCTATCTTGAGAAATCTGGTGAAAAAATATAAGTTATATGAGTACCCTTTGTGTATATATTTGGAGAAAAAAATGTTAGTTGTACTTTGTTTTGTTAGTCAGATTGACATTGTTTTCTCTTTGAAAAGATATAATGCCATTGAAATAACTTCTTATGAACACTCTACTAGAGGTTCAAAAATTAAGGATCATTAGAAGCTATCTTTTCACACACACACACACACACACACACACACACACATATGTATATAATTGTATGAGAAAATATGTAATTTTCTTAAGGAGAAAACCAGCCATCTGTCATCCTAGCACACTCCAACAGGGATTTTATTAGTCTGTCAACTATGAGGCCTGTCAAAGTCATTTTTTTAATATATAGCATAGATTCCATTTCTTTTTGCCATTTAACATGACAATTGTATTACAGGGGTGAGCATTTTGATTTCATTTCCTGGCTCTTAATGTTTTTGCACTGAGAGAAGTAGAATTCTTTCCTTTGGTCGTTTTATTATCTTTTCTTTTCTTTCTTTTTTCTTTTCTTTTTGCTATTAAAATAATACTTCAGTAACATTACTGAGTAAAAAAAAATCCTTAATCTTGCCTGTCATATCACAGGGCTGAAAACTAGAAACATCTGACTGGTCAGTTTTCCATCTGAGCAAGTTAACCATCATTTGTAATAAACTTTCAGACAATTATGCTTGTGGTTTTGATCAGCTTTACCCTTCCAGCACCTCTCTTGGAATCAGGAGGAAGTCTGTCATGCTTTTTCAAAGCGACACTTAGTTCTGGTTTCTAGGCTCAGCCGCTGAAATGTGCACTTTTGTGGGGAGCTACTACATTATAAAAGAAGAGTTCCTTCCAGAAGGCAGTCTTTTGAAGGCAGCTTTTGGGGCTGAAAGCATGACATAGAAGTCACATTGCAAGTGAAATGTCATTACACATCTTTGTGTAAGTTTCTAGATGCCATCCATATAAGATTAAATTGAAATGGACCAACACAAGAACAGGATTGGCAATTTCAGCTTGTTATGAGAGAAATCCATAACTTTAAAAATAATGGAAATTGTTTTGGTGTTTCTCTTGTGGAAAGAGAAAGCTTGCCAAGGCTGCTTAGCTAGATTGCCCTTTTCCCACCACTCAGTTTGACTGTTCTCTATTCATTCTTAACAGAAAACTACACTGGCCTGAAATTTGCTGCCTTGGTTGCCAGTCTCTCTCCTGCTGGTTTTATTGCTTTTATAGTGAATTATTTAAGTCACCTGTCTTCCATTCAAGGAATGGGTGGAAATGTCTAACAGATTTTATAGGTAATATTATAGTGACATGGTAGAAAAAAAAAGTTGTTTTTTACAAGTTGTTTATGTTGTGATTAGATACAAGGAAGAAAGTCATTTTGTTTCCTATTCCAAATAGTTCCTGTAAGAATTGATGAAAAGGTGCATAATGAGTGGCAAAGATAAATAAACAATTTCATCTAGTAAAGCAAATGAGGATTAAACTAAAGATTTTACAAGAGGTAAAAGAAAGTATATCAAGTGTGAAGTTGTCGGTCAGCAAGTTGACCTGATTGCATTTTGGATTATAGCACCACATGGCTGAATTGTATTTATGGAAGAATCAGGTCTCACAGAAAGTGTACCTCAGTGGATCTCAACCTGTGGTCCATGGACCCCTGGGGGCCCACAATGTCATTACAGGGACCTGCGAAGGGTTGAAGAAATGTTATGATTTAAATCTTGAGTTAAATCTTGGGAGATCCGTGGCCATGGTCTGTAGCCACAAAAGGTATTTAAATAAATGTTTTCTTTAAAACATTGAAGAAAAGGTTGAGAACCACTGGTCTATATAAAAGTATCTGGATGACTATGAAAAGAAAAGCTATCAATATGAGAAATCACTCCATTACAAGTAATTTATTAATAGTATGGAATAAATATAGGTATGTATGTTTAACATTATCACCGGTGACTTCAATATTAAATATATTGAATATTTTCATGAAGAAGAACATGATAAAATGATAATGGGAAGAAACTTGCCATTTGTCTTCATGGTTCAAAATAAAATTTGATGCTTGATGACTTGATTAAATTTGAATAGAGAAAGTCATATTGGATAGCCAAATCAGTATTGTTCATGAATTGTCATCTGCTGAATTTTTCTGCTTTCTGCACTTCTTCTTGAAGTTTGAGCAATTAGAGTTCCTGGTTCTTTATTAGAATATTTTTTTCCCCTTTCTTACAGCTGAGAACTTACAAAGCCACAGCTGCATATCATATAGAGAAAATGGTCAGCCTTCGGTGATAAAGTAACAAATGACTTAAACGATCAGCATATCATAGCTATTAAATGACAAAGGAAATAAAGGAAAATATATGAACAATAAACTAGTCCAAAGACAAAAGGAGATTTGGGGGGAAAATATGTGGCATTGTACACACAATATGTTATTACATTTGAGTGCAAATCTACTTGAATTGGCTTTTTAAAGGGATAGGGTTTTTTACTTGGCAATTCCATATATACTGTAGATACCAAGAAGATATTGTAATGCGAGAACAGTGCCATGAACTCTTTTCCAATCATTTGGAATACAGCATAGTGAAATGTGCATGTGTGTTATTTGCAGCTCCACATACAGTAGTTAGAGAATATCATGTTCCATAGTGCCAGGAAATTAATTAAGGAAACAGAAGCAACTGAAATTAGAGAAATGATGCTTATTATACTCCCAATATAAAATGTGTGTATGTAGGTGTATGGAGTGGGTGGAGTGGGTGGGTGTGTAATATATGCATGCATGCATATATACATACATGCATACATATATACATACATACACACACATCCACCCATATACAATATAGGCGTGCACACTTTCTTCTCCTTGAAAACAGTTATGTGTACTCTGAGAATGTGCTATGTCATTTAAGCCTAGTGCAATGGTACCCTTAGTTTTTAGAATATGTGTTTTCTTTTATTAGCTTGTGTCTAATAATCCCTTTTGTTGACACAAAATATAAAACAATTCTCCTTCATTACAAATGAATGGGAATTCTATAAAACAATTCTCCTTCATTACAAATGAATGGGAATTCACATCTCTTTTTGTTTGTTCAGAATACATGATTGCGCTAACTAAAATGGATTTGAAAAGATCATTAGAAGCTGGTGGTAGAAAGCAGTTTCTAGAAATAGCAGACATCCAACCAATATATGGTATTAATTCCATCCTTTTACTTTTCTGTATTTTCTTTAAAGCAAAGTATAACATTAATGACTGGCAAAATGTCAACTTAGGAAATTAGTAAATTCTGTGTATAGATGAAAAATGTTATTACAGTGATTTTCCAACCATCGTTGGCCTGATATACTCCTTTTGTTCTTATGGAGACCGTAGCACAGCACCTATTTTATGTGAAAAGTATACTTAGTTCAGTCTTTGACATTTCCATATAATGTTGAGGAATGCTTGGAGATCATTGTCAGGAGACCACACATTCACATTGTGAAATAGTTGGATCAGAGATAAGACTCACGCACTTCCCTGTATCTTGCGCATAATGTATGAAGTATTAAGATGTCTGTGGAGTTTCTGTAACATGCAAAGCTTCAAAGCAAGCAATGATTCACTCCTTCAAAACTGCAATGTTCCCTTCACTTGTGAGATTGAAGTGATCATATCGTTTTGCTGCAACCTGCTTCAGAGCTCCCTTGGCCTTTTCCCACAGAGCTTGTGATATGGGAACAGGCTGAAAGATATCTCCTCATGTAGTAGTGGCCCATACACTTCTATAATATGCTGCTATAGCAATGTGGCTTGTCTGGAGCATCCTTGACATGCGCTAAAGAATTTCCGGATTTGGTGACTCCAGCAAACATTGTTGTGTATACCTAAGCCAATTCTCTGGAATCGCCTTTGGACCACTTTCAAAAGTTTTAATGGTCCATGTAGAGGAATTACTGCTTGCCTCATGCACTAAATCTCTTCCAGGCTGAGAAGGCCCAGCTGAGGTATGGGCAATTCCCAAGCCATCTAAATATGGAAGACCTTAAGCCAATATTTGGAAAGGGGCGTTGGGAGAGATTTCTGTAGCACTGGCCCAAAGAGGTTTGAGACTGTCCGAAATATTTTCTTGGAGCATATACTATTGTCTACATAAGACAAACTGCTTTATTAAAACAAATATAAGTCATTTTTCAGAGGCCTGTTAACTGCCTACCTTTAATATTGTCTCTTTGAACTTTTGACTTACAGAGAATGTTTCCAGAGTATCTGATGGGTTCCTCAGGATGGTGTTGCATTCCCTAGCCAATAGATAAATAATTTAGCATTTTGGGGGAAAAGAAAACAAAACTTTTCACTATTTATAGAATGACCTTGCTTATTTAAGATAGCAGTATATATAAGTCAGCCAAAGGGCAACACAACTACAGATTTTACATTGTATAATAATGATTCCTGTTTTCATCTCATTTTTATATTTTATGTCTAGTGCCAGTAACATTTACTCATTTATTACAAGGAATAAACTTTTATGGTTTCTTGAACACTTGCAAAATATTTTCAAAATGTTCTTGCCTCCTATGGAGACAAAAATAAAAATGAAAATAAAAATTCCTATCAATTAACTTTCATGTAACTGTGCAGGCATCTCAACAGCTAAAGAAAAACAAAGGGAAGGAAAGCAAAAGCAAAACCAACAACATTAAGCAAGATGTTATAACTAATGGAAATGAATGTTTATTCAATAATAAATATTATCTTCTAAAAGTTTTCTTCTGAGTGTTGTATATATTTTGATTATACAGAATTTGCTTGATTTTCTTTCTGAATACTGAACTTCAGAAAAGCCTGCATCCAATATGTGTCATTTTAGAAATAGTTCAATCTTACTCAGCGCCTGGTTTCAGAGGAAGAGTTGGAAAATGGGACTTTTATTCTCCCATACACAAGGGCAGGAAAATCAGAAACAGCTTTACTTTGTTGTTGTTTGTCAGGAAAAAAATTACATATACAATAAAATAAAACATAATACCTTTCACATAAAGCACTCTCTTCTTCTTTCTATTTAAATTTAGAAAATGTCCCTCAAACTGTTTATATTCTACCCCAGGAAATGAAAATCTTTTTTTTTTTCCCATACTTGAAAGCTAGATCAAATTTGGGACCTAGGCAAACTTTGGAATTCACAACTAGAAAAGAGGCAGCACATAGCATTAAGGTATCACTTAGGTAAAGAACATTGTATAATACTTGGAACTGTCCTTATCCAATCAAATGCTTTTGGCAGGCCATTGCAATTCACATTTAAATATATGAGGCAACGAGAACAAATTATTCCCAAGTTTATTTAAAGAATATGCAGTTCAGGTTGCAACAGAACATAAAAAATTTCAGTTTTTACTTCTCCTGATGACCCATCTTTCATTGGCCCCTACACATATTTCAGTATATTATCCCTTTTCTCCCGCAACCTCTTTGCATAGTACTATTTTATGTAATATACACGATAGCAATACTGATTGTTGTAGTATAATAGGTGGGGAAGGTGCTATTTTTTTTTACTGTTTCTGCCAACCATATAGATGTTGCTCAGAGGATCTCATCACTATTATTTCTGGGGTGAGGAATCCCAGCTCTATATCCAAACTGCCTCAGAAAAAAGGAATAAGTATTTGCATCTTATGTGATAATATGAGAGAAGCAAAAATAGAATAAAAGGCATTCTGTACTGGTAATAAATAAAACCCAGAATTTTCTGGAGTGGATTGATATTTTACATTGAATGAATTAACTTAAAATCAATCAAAATAAATAAAACTTGTACATACTTGGTTGTTTCCTACATGATAGATAGGAAATCTGTGTCATTCCTTACTTCAAGGACAGAACAGATTTCCCTCAACTCTCTGGAATTTTTTAATACAAATTCTTTCTTTTTAAAGATTTTTTAAATCCTTGTTCTTTACCTTGTTTATGTTCACCCATACATATTGAATGTTGATTGGGATGTCTTGAAGAGTGCAGTGCTTCTCACAAACATTCCTCACAAGAACTCTAGCATAAATCTCAGATAATCATTATATGCTATACTATTACACTAAAAGTACCTCTACTTTTGCTCCAGAATTGGCTTTTCTAGTTTGCTAGGTTTGGATTTCACTTATTTGTAGATATTATACTTCCCACTGAACTTCTAATACTGATTTCAGTTCCTTTTCCTTTAGCATTGCTGTTTGTACCTCAGGATCCTATTCCATTCCCACCCCTCACACATGCACACAAACATACACACACACACACACACACACACAAATTTCTAATAATCTTTTTGCTATAATCTTCTAGCTCCTATCCAACCAGCTCTCACCTGATTGGGGCCAATATTTTAGGACTGAATTGTTTAAATAGGTTATTCCATTCCCATTTAAAGCCACTTGGCGACCAATTTCAGTTTAAAAAAAATGTACGTAAAAACAAAAGCAAAAACCCTCTACCTAGCTAGAATAATCTATGTACTCTGCTCAAATCTCCGTTGCTGAGCCCTTTCATCAGACATAACGTAGTATTCTTATTATCAGATGACCCTTACCTTTCAAAATATCTAGGGAAAAATAATGCCTATAGAAAAAAATTTGCATTAACTCTATCAAGATTACTCTAGACTAAGGTCTCCATATTGGAAGAAAAATCTGTGTGAATGAGATAAGGATTTGTTCCCATCCACATTGTCTATAAATAAAGATTAGTTTGTTTCTGCTTAAAGAAAACATAATGTATGAATGTTTTAAGTTGATACAGCACTGTTTTTTGACTTTGACACCTCTATTAGAAGGCGGTTTAATTTGCTGACTCACAATACACTTACCATGTCCTTCTTACTGTCTTAATGTCAGTAATGTGGAAGAAATAATTATGATAAAGGCATTTTCTGGACCTTAAACTCAGCAGGTAACTGCTCCATGAATCCAGCCAACCAGCAGTGAAATAGACATAGAATCACACGAGTATGATAGGTGGTATAGAAATTTGATAAATAATTAAAATAAAATAAATATATTGAAACAATAATAATTTATCTCACCAACCCCAAACTCTTATTTTGATATTTGCCTTGAGAAACTATTTCTTTTCCTTTCAGCTATTTATGAGCAATCCTGTGAAATTTATCGACACCAAGGAAAATCATCTGGTTTCTTCCGCATTGACTCCGATGCCAGTGGTCCACTTCCCCCACTTTTGGTGTACTGCAATATAACCGGTAAAAAAAAAATCCCACTTCTGTATTTATCACTAATGGTTTGTTGTTTATTGCATGGCCTGAAATCTATTGTGTTGTTGTAAGGTAAAGGTAAAGGTTCCCCTATCAGTCGTGTCCGACTCTAGGGTGCAGTGCTCATCTCTGTTTTTTTGGCTAAGGGAGCCAACATTGTCTGAAGACGATTTCTATGGCCATGTGCCAGCATGGATATATGCCAAAGGTGCATGTTACACTATTACCTTCACACCGAAGTGGTACCTATTAATCTATTTGCATTTGCATGCTTTTGAACTGCTATATGGGCAGGAGATGGGGCAGGTAATGGGAGCCCATGGAAATGAAGTGGTTGAAGAAAATGAGGCCATGTAGGTCATTGATATCAGCTGCAGTGGTGATATCAGTCACTGACCTATTTCAAAAAAAATATTTTACATAAATATGCAAAAATGTTATGATTATCATGGAAAGCAAAATGTAATCAGAGATCTCTCCTTTCCTGAAAACCTCAAAGTCTTCTAAGGCATACAGATCATACCAGATTTCAGAAAGAGAAACAGAACCACAGCCTGTCAATAAAATTATCAGCTATGTTATCATGGGATCTACCCCATAAAACAGATCACAGCTAAAAGGGCTGCTGTATTTATACGCTCAATGATAGGCCTAACCTAATGAATAAATTTCATGGGCTGTATATATGCTATTATATCGTATGGCAACACACATGTTTCTTAAAGAATCATTTTGATCATTAATTTTGACAACTAATTTCTACAGGGGTAATGTGGCTGTTGCAGGAGTGATCCGAGCTGTGTCACATGTTGTATTTTAGGCAAAACATTTAAATCTGAGGGTCACATGTAACTTCCTGCTTAAATGCATTTTACTGTATTGGGCTGCCTGCTGAAATTAAATTCCAGTATGCCTTATGTTTTGTTTTCCTTTCCTCAGAGAGAATCAAGTATAGAAAAGGCATGTATATAAAAATTAGATTTCTAATATAAACGTAAAAGGCAATCTGTATGAGTTTAGTCAAGCTCTCCTTGGATTTTGCATGCTGTGTATGAAATATGTGCCCTTTTGTGCTTCATAATTATGACATTCCGATAATTGCATTGCAGCAATGATATTGTAGAGTCTGATAGTTGATCAGAAGATCCATTGTGGAAAAATGTAGGAACTGATCTGTTTCTCAGCTGCATCATTTGTGCATCTGTTCACACATAAGCTTGTTCCATCCAGCACAAGATACGTTTAAAGAAAATGTTAAAATATTATCTTGTGTTTTGACCAAGTATATTCTTACAAAAGAATGAGTTTGTTGATTTGTAGATTGTGCAGTACAGGAACGATATTTAATGAAATTTTATGGAGAGAACAATAAGTGATACATTAGGATGATTTAATGTAAAAAAATAAAATATAATTAAAGAAACAAGGTAAAAATTAAGATTCAAAGAATACAGGTTTCAAAAATTACTGTTTTCATGAAAGAGGATAGAGAATAGCTTGTGACTGTTGACTGTAATATGTTGACTAAAGATATTCTAAAACTATTCCAGAAATGTCACTCTGTTTTCATAGCCTCTGTCAGGCTATTTCTGACAAGGTCAGAAACAAACAGCCTGAAATCAGATTAGTTCTTTATACACTAGGTGATCTTCAGAAAGCCCTTTTAGCTCACCAACCATAGAGAATGGTGAAAACTGAGACGCTATGGCTAATTATGCATTCCTCTTTCTTTGAAAGAGGACATTCTAAAGCTCTGTCAGGACCACTAGCCAGCTGGATATTAGGAATATTTTTTTCCATGACTTTGGTAGCCTCATATCTGAAAAGCCATTAAAGCCTTTTTTTTTAATATCACACCTGCTGCCATCCATGATCTTTCCATCCTGCCTCAGGCCTGACTCCCTACACAAAGGAGCATAATTCAAGGTTTTAGGCAATAGCAGGCAGGGCATGTTGTCCGACAGTTCCAAATCCCATGAAAACATATAGACAAATCCTAATAAGCAAAGTTTCAAGCAGCAAGCAGAAGCAACATCAGCCCAGAGGTCATCATTGGTCAACCAGTCTGAATCCAAGAAGATGATATTGTATATCAATGTTCTAACAGCAAGTCTGGCTGTGGTTATTTTGTTTTTGAAAAATGTCTCTTTTTATCTCCTGTTTCAGCCCTGTCTATTCATTCACCCACTTTTTAGACATTGAGGCATACCTTCAAATCTGATTTCAAGCAAGAGTGTTACATTCATGTCTCTTTTGCCCATCATTCCCAATCCAATGGAAGAACAAAGAAATCAATATTGCCTTTGAGCAATATTGTGATTATGATGTACAGTAAACTATCAAGAAGACAACTGGTCTTATTTTTTGCCTATGGCCAAATTTGTATACAATAAATCAGCTCATTCTTTTATTCTCATGTCACCTATTTTAGTTCTGATAGATAAAAGCCATACCTGAATTTTAAATAATTTACAATTTCTCAGGAAATAGCTGGAACTTTTCAAGGCTTCTTACAAGAGATCTGATGACTAACATCATCAGAAAGCCCCCTTCCCATTGCTGTGGAAGTTCACCTCTGGCTGTCCAGATTCTACCTGTTTACATGACCATCTAAGAATCTGGCCATTAAATTGTTTGGCTCTTTTCTCATTATTTCTATGGAGATTCTCAGTCATGCGGGTCATGGTTGTCTCAAAGGTGCTTTTTCATCTGGTCATTAAGTCAGTCATCTTGTAGTCATCTGAGTGCAAGGAATATAAATCCTTCCATCCTCCACCATTCAGTCAGAACTGGAAAAGCTTCTTGGATGAAAAGCAAAATGTCTGCAAAGAAAAAACAAGAAAGTCCAGTTGCCTTTTGAAAAAGACTCTTTTCTCATAGTTCTGCAGATCACCTCCATTGCCTCTTTCTGTAATGTTCAGCATAATGAAGATACAGTAGATTTCCCGTGATTTTCTCCTCATCCAGTTCCTCTACCTACCCGCTTTTACATTGCTCTGCTTCCCTCCCAACTTGGTATAGATACAGGGAAACAGGGGGGGGAGAGTATTTTGGCCTCAATGTGCAGCGGACACAGACCTGGCTACTGAGGTCCAGAGATACAACTAGAAGCAGTCACATATCCTTCTTAGGACCACACATCTTGAGAGAGGAAGGGAAGGGAAAAGAAGGGCACCTCTTTCATGAAATCTCAAGAGGGAAAATTTAAAAAAAAATGAAGGTGACATGGTATGAGACTGTTTCTGAGAAGGTCAAAAGCTAACATCTAGAGAGCAGACTAGTCTATTACAATAGCAAGAGATGGGTAGCAACCAGTTCTACCACCATGAAATCTTCAGCCCATTATTCTATGTGGAAAGGAAAGATGCACAAAAATCAGATTTTGCTTCTGTGATTAAAATAAGGTTTGCATCTTACTTATGGCAATTGCTGGATATTTTTTTTCTTAATAGCTTCCTAGTTCTTTCAGTAGATTTATGTATCAGAAGGTTTTATCCTTTAATCACTGCCTGCAGGTGATTCACTCTCATTCTAGCATCTGCAAAGAAAAGGAGTAAAATTAGAATGCAATCTAAATTATAAGGAATCCTGAGTAATATAAAGAACAAAATAAATTATCTCCCCTCTGCAAGTTCTTCCGCATCTATTATCAGACTTTGAAATGTTTCAGGTTTTTTTTTTTGAGAACTTAAAATTGTGGGTAAGAAGTGATAGGATACTTATTCTTCCTAGCCCTACCTCCACTAAGACAGTATATGTTGGTGGTTGACTTATGAACGTGGTGACATTCCCACAGAGCAGAAGAAAAACCCAAATATCTGTACCTAAGTGAGTATGCACATACATTTATGCCGTAATGATGTGTGCATGGTCACATACATAGATATATCTACATTGTCTTCTAGTCATTTCTAGTTTAATCAGTCAAGGAATATAACTTAGAAGTTAGTGTCCTTGAAGGAGTTGGGGAGGAAAATAATAAACCCATTATCCCTTTTAGAGAGTGAAAAACACACTCTCTGCTTTGAACTAAATTTATTGTAACTGTGGAGAGGGAGAGGACAAGATTATGTTCATTTGGCAAGGGTAGGGAAGAAATGTATACAATAATGCTGCAAACTTGGTCAAATAGTGATGTCCCATAGCAAGAGCATCCCTTCCTTGGCAACATAGAGTTCATTTTACCTTATCTAGTTATAGCAGATAGTGTCAGCAGATAGTGTCAGCCTGCTTCCTTGTTCTCACAACTCTTTCTTGATGTTTCACTTCTGCTTTATCAAGCTGAACAAGCTTTCCTATATTTGTGCTTCTTTGCATCAGGTCCATGTTTTTTAGCAATTGCAGCCATTTTACTAGGCCAAGCTCAAGAGAAGTATGTGTGAAAAGTGAATACAGGCCTTCTCTTCCTGGGGATGACCCTAGGAAATGGACTTTTGGAAATTGCATCATGCTCTGTAGAGATCTTCTCATGTGCAGAGTCTACATTCATAAAAACCTAGATTATATTTCATGTATCAAATAAACTTTTCAAAGGCAACAAAGGCATATAGGAACAATCAAACATGTGTCTTTAATTAATAAGCGAAGTAACCCTATCATAAGTCAGTTAGGATCATTACAAGAAAATTCAGTCTATAAACTATATTCCATCAGACCATAGGCTATATTGGTTATTAAATTACAATTATATCCCAAAGAATCTAAAAAAAAGAAAAAGAAAAAGAAGAACTCTCCATGCCCACAAGGGGACCATGTTTTCATCCCAGTATCTGAACTATTTTTAGTTACCAAACCCCAAATTGGTATATTGTTATATTTCCCCAAGTGTTGCAGTTTTGTTGTAGTTAAAGTCTGGGCTAAGAAATCAATAACACTTTGAACTTGGTATGACAAGATCAATGCTTATTTTTAAGTTGGCCAGGTATTTATCCATTAGTAAAAAAAAAAAAAAGTTATTGTCTTTGTGGTCTTTTTCTTGAAACAACCAATGGTAGTGCCGAAAGAGAAAGACAAAACAAAACAAAACAAAACAAGGAGAATGCCATTAAGAATAAGAACTGATTCCTAGCCAAATATTCTCTCTTTAGCACTAAAACCTGATCATTCTATTCATTGGGCCATAGTCTGAATGACAACTCATTTTCCCTCCAAGATGGAAGGAAATTATCCACATAATGTTATCATATGTAAAATATCAGTGCTGCTCCAAAGGTGCTTTTCAAAAAGCAATTGGACTTTCTTTGTTTTTCCTTGAAGACGTTTTACTTCTCTTTCAAGAAGCTTCTTCACTTCAGAAGCTGCTTCAGAACTGAAGAAGCTTTTTTGGATGAGAAGTGAAACGTCTTCAAGGAAAAACGATGAAAGATCAAGTTGCTTTTTGAAAAAGCACCTTTGGGACAACTTAAGACTTGGATGACTGAAAATCTCCGTAGACATTTATTTGTACTCCTCATATACATGGCTGGGCAATAATACTATGTGCTTAAAGCATCATTATCAAATTTCAAATTTTGTATTAGGCCAGGTGAAAATCTGACCGCTGTTGATTTCTCCAAAATTTTCAAGACGTGGTAACAGAGGGGTGATTGATCCTATGCCAGTTGCCATTTTTAATCTTATTTTACCAAAAAAAGCTTCACGATACAATATATTCCATTTATTTGTTTATTTACTAAGAAACCTGGAATTAAGTATGAGAACCTGATGAAGAGAAGTGGATTTTGGCAATTATTCTGCCATTCAGTTTATTTTTTTTTACCAACCATCAACTGACCAATGTCATCCCTGCTAAGGGGGATGCTTCGTTGGCAGAGGAGCTGAATCATTTCTTTGCTCGCTTTGAAGTGGAGACATCAGAGACAGCTAAAATACAGCCACCAGCCCATTGTAGCCCCTACCTCATTGTGGAGGAACAGGAGGTGAGGAGCATTCTGAGGGCTGTGGATCCTAGAAAGGCTGCTGGTCCTGACAGTATCTCTGGCCGAGTGTTTAAAGACTGTGCTGATCAGTTGGTTGGAGTCTTTACCAGGATCTTCAATCGGTCTTTATCCAAGTCCACTATTCCATCTTGTTTGAAGGCTTCCAACCATTGTTCTGCTGCCAAATAAGTTCCCTTTCAATAACCTCAATGATTACAGACCAGTGGCCCTCACTCCTATCATCATGAAGTGCTTTGAGAAATTGGTCTGCCATGACATTATTTCTGGTCTTCTGCATACATTTGATAAACACCAGTTTGAAACACCAGAAGAAATAGATCTACAGAGGATGCTATAGCCATCACTCTTCACATTGCTCTGACTCATTTGGAACAGCAGGGGAGGCTATGTGAGGATGCTTTTTGTAGATTTTAGCTCTACATTTAACACAATCCTTCCACATAGATTAGTGTCTAAACTTATGGATCTTGGACTTTCTTATTCCACCTGTCTTTGGATTATGGATTTCCTGTCTGGCTGCTCTCAGAGGGTCAGATTAAGTAATCATGCCTCTTCAGCCCTTATTGTCCATTCTGGTCCTGAGGCTCCTCTTATCGGGCTGGCTCAGGTTGGACCTGTTGTTGGGATGCTCACTCTTTAGGCCAAGCTCCCTGTCTCCTTTCTGCCTCAGCCCCTCAATAACTTGGGCCATCTCTTCTGAAGGGGGCTTAAAGATGTCATTGAGGGACATAGCGCTGATGCTAGCTGCTCCTTCCCCGATCTCCATCTTTTCCTCCATCTTCCCTGAGTCTTCACATCGCCTGGTAGATAAGTTGGCAATTGGGGCTCAGGACCCCAGACAGCCCCCAAATATCGGGGAGCTGCTTTTCAATTAGGGATTTGGGTTAATGTCAGCGTTCCAATGAAACTCCCTCATCTCCATTCAATAGTCAGAAGCAAAGTCCATCCAAATGAGAAACTTTATTGAAGAAGACATATTGGCACATCTGGGAAAACCCAAATCTGAGAGTTCCGGTTTTTCCCATCCCAAAAGAGAATTCAAAGACCACCCCCTGCACTCCATCAGTTCATCACATGGTCCGATCAATTCTTCTCCCCATTTAGAGACATCCCCATCCAGGTGCAGTCTAACATGTCCTTGACTCGGTAAGAAAGAATGTTGTTACGTCTGCTAATCTACTCCACTATGAAATCTCCTCTCCCAATTTCCCAGGCACTAAAATGTGGCAGTTTGGAAACTTCCTGGTAAATACAGGTTCCAAATATGACATATGACACGACTTAAACTATGCCAGAAGCAGCACCCAGTTAGCACTGAGCTCCGTTTGAGCACCATTTGCATGTGAAAACTAGTCACTATTTAAAATGTCTAACCTCTGAAGCCTCTGATTTTGGGCTTATCATATCTGGACTACAAAAAATGTAGAGGGCTCAGAAAGGATAGCAAGAAACTTCAAGTTGTCTGCATCTCTTTGCTGCCACTTTGTGATCTTCTGGTGTTGTGGTTTTTTTGTTTTTTGTTTTGCAGTCAGATATGGTATGCCTGCTCAGATGCTGGATTGTTCTGGAGTTTTTTGCGTGCCTATCCGTAGAGGAGGATGCAAATTAATTTTATTATAACAGTAAACAGGCATTCTTTAAAGAGTTGTATGATTTGTATGGCATTTGCCTCAATGCAAATTTATGAAAATGATATTTTGAAGAATGAAGTGTCTATGGCTTTGATTAAAGTGAAAGATTATCGTATTGTGAGTAGGTTAAAGGTTATCTTAATCTGAGTAACAGGCACAAAAGGCTTGGGTTTCCCCCCCCCCCCACTTCTATTTCATTTTAATTTTTATTAAGCATTTAGTATTAAGGTCAGAAACAATCCCATTGATGATATTAGAATTCATAACGTGCTGTTCGCAAAGAATTTTATTGGCCTGAGTTAGCGCTCTAGATTACATGCAGGGTTAACACTATTTTTACTTGCATGCAATATTTGCAGAGTTATTTTCTGTGTGCCTGAGAAATGAGTAGCCGTGTGCCTTTAAGCAATGCAATCACTAGCAGAGGATAATATGTTATAAGAATGTGTCCTGCTGACCTTACAATCTCTTCTTAAAAATTAACATGATCATATTGATCCACAATTGTCTTCTAGTAAGGCAGCTGAAAATATACATTGTTTGCCTGCAAATCGCAAGAACAAATAAATGTGGAAATCATGCCTCGGTGCACTTCGTTGCCATAAATCTGTATTGATGAAAGAATGAATATAGCTTAATCCCGCAGGACTATCTCAAAGTCTAGGCAGGAGGAATCAGATGCAGGAATAGCTTAACTCAGGAAAAGGTTGTACATATATTCGTTATGCATTTCCCAAAGTAACGTCAATAAAAAAATCCATGCATGATTTTAAAGGCAGCTTTTGGATTTGAATTGCTTTGTTTGAATATCAGCATCCCTAAATTTCTTATATATTCTTATATATATATTATGTGGTTCCACAAGTCCACATTTAAATACTAATTACAACTGTTAGTAGGCACTTGCTTGGCATTCTTGATGTCGCTCTGTTGATCTGTACCAGGAGGTCATTCTTTACAACACTATTCAATAAGCCACCATAATGGTTACTTTGAGGATTACAGTAAGTTAGAAGAAATAGAACAAATTGGGGAGGGGGGGGAACCTTAAAAGTTCAGAGTTTTCATTGACAAAATAGCATAAAACCCATTAGAAATGGGATCATGCACTATTGCTTACTATTAAGAATTTAAATATGAAAGAAATATTTTTCCCTCTCCCTCTCCCCTTCCCTCTCTCTCTCGCTCTCTTTCTCTCTCTCTCCCTCTCTCTCTCGCCCCACTCTCCCATTAATTCCAAATATATGTGGATATTATATATATATATTCCAAAGGTGGAAGGAATTCAGAATGAGAGACTTTCAAATACAATTTTTCCTTGTTAAGCAGCTGCCTCATTTAGGAAGCAATGCAGTTACAACAGTGTTGAAAAAGTAACTTTGTGACAAGTCCTTGTATTTATGACTTTTGAAGGCCTGTCAAACAAAGGAAAACTGAAGTGAAGATCACAAGCACGGTCATGATTTCACTTTGTGACTGCTTTGCTTAACAACGGAATTGCTGGTGCCAGCTGTGATTGCTTAGCAAGGCCCTGTCTGTATACAGAAAAGGCATTTTATGAGGTTTGTGTCCATTCCTTTTGAAATCTGAACCTTTTTTTTTTTTTCTGTATTTTCCCTTTGCTGGCAAACATCACTCAGTCCTTCCACCCGTCATGGGATACCTAGCATTCCCATCCTTATAGATAGGATATTCATTGCAAAAGTCATAAAACAACATTATCTCTACAAAGTAGGTGCGTTAGCATTGCGCAATGGCTTTGCTGGTCCTTTCAGCACTGGCAAGGTGGTGAAAACATATTAGAGTCTTAGTCAGAGTATTGTGACTTGATTCATCTATTTCTTCCTAAACATGTACTGGCCCGATTCACACAACCAGTTAACCTAATTAGCCGCTAACCTAGTCAAATCCTAGTCAGGGGTTCAGGCAGCACTCAACCACAAAACCTGGTCATAAATCCTCAGCTGAATAACAGAGACCTCAATCACCTTTTCTAGGCAGTGCTAGATGTCCACGATACTTTTTAGAATACAGGTAGACTTACAACAGTTCATTTAGTGACCGTGCAAAGTTACAAATGGCATTGAAAAAGTGACATGATTTTTTATATATATATACTTATGACCCTTCCAGCATCTCTATGGTCATGTGATCAAAATTAAAATGTGTAGCAACTGGAGTCACATTTATGATGGTTGCAGTGTCCTGGGGTCGTGTGTTCACCTTATGCGATTCTCTGACAAGCAAATTCAATGGGGAAACTAGAGTCACTTAACAACCATGTTACTAACTTAACAACTGCAGTGATTCACATAACAACTGGGGCAAGAAAGGTCCCAAAATGGAGCAAAACTCCCTGAACAAATGTCTCACTTAGCAACATAAATGTTGGGCTCAATTGTGGTTGTAAGTCGAGGTCTAGTACTAGTTAAGGCTTCCTTACCACTAACCTCTGTCTTACTAGGCAAGTTTCGATTATCACGGTTTGTCCGCTGCAGCCAATCAATGTTTGAAAGCGTTCTGTTCTACCAAACTTTGGCAGTGAGTTCAGTAATGGGGTGGATTAGTTTTGAGTCTCTCTCCCTTTCTACAATCCTTAGACTAGGAATGTATAACAGATCCTTTGAGAAGTGTAGGTGTATCTTACAAGACAACAATTTGGGTTGAATTACTTTAGCACTGTGATGATTATATCTATTTTGGATTAAACGTAATCCAACCTAACACCATCACCACAACCCCCTGGGTGTTTCCAGAAGACATTAGCTTCCTCATTAAATTTACCTAAGTGTCTTGTGGGAACAAAGTCACTAGTTATACAGTGACTTGGGTGAATTAACTGCAACAGATCTTGACTCAGATAGTTTTCCATTATTGTTTCTCCCCTCCCTCTGTTTTGCTTTTAATCTCTACACTTCTACATCAGGGTTGTCAAACTCACGTCGTCAAGGCGGCATCACGTGATGTATCGGGACTAAACCGGGTGTGGGCATGGCCAGCGCGTGATCCATCTGGTCCAGGGGCCAGGAGTTTGACAGCCCTATTCTACATCATCTATCCCATTCAGGGATTACCATCTTGATGTGCTGGGAAAGTTCAGAAGTTCAAATGATATTGGAAGTGGCATCAGCAGGGACTCCGGACTGGAGATCGACTCCAGAAATTCACTCTGAGCAGTAAGAAAAACAGAGAAGCTAAGAACAGCTCATGGCAACAAAGGACAAGCAGACACCAGGAAAGTCAACACCTACAGGTGTGGCTGAAGTATTTCCACAAATGGAATTTGGATGTGGCGATGCGGCCAGATCAAAGGCATAAAAAAGTCCAGCGTTGATAGGGCCACTATTGAAAGAGGAACATTTTTGTATGATCAAAATACGGAAAGCAAGAAATACAAACAAAGAAATAAATGAAATTTCCAAAGCAGATAGGTAACCATCAGCCAGGATATCTTATAAATAATATACTTAGATTGGTATATAAATTGCCAGGCTGAGCACAAATCCATTCAAAGGAATGGAGTGGTAATGATACTCAAAAAGAATATTGTTTTGTGTTTGACTATAGCACAGTAACAAAAGTTATATCTGCTGGAATGAATGAATGTGCAGATAATGTTATGCAGAGATATGCCCTTAATATAGATGCAATTGAGGGAAACATTGAGGCAAATTCTAGTAAGTGCTAAGAGCAATATCAAGAAAGGACATAGATAATAGATAGGTTGATAGATAATTGGTAGCAAAATGTTGGAAAACTGAAGGAATTGAGTAACTTAACCAATCCAGGGGGCAGGATTGTTATGTTTACCCCTCCTGTCAATGGAATACATGTTATCATTGTCATTAATGTTTTAGCCATGACTTCTGGTTTTATAACATTTTGATGAATCTGTGGTCGTTAATTTGACTTATATGTCTTTAATCCCAATTATATATTAGGGAGCTTAGCATCTATGGATTGAAATGGTCTGTAAGCCAGCTGGCAAATAAATAAATGATAAAGGCTGGCTTGAATAGATGCAATAATACAAGCAATAGATTAACGAAGCTTTGCAAAGAGAAATCTTTTTTTTTATTGACCATAGCTAGTTCAGGCAACAGAACTGCAGACTTTACACCTGGACACCAGCAGATGGAAATTATTGGAATCAAGCTGACCTCATAATAGGGAGCAGAAGGTGGGAAAGTGCAATCCGTTCAGCCAGGAGACCTCCAGGTGCAGATTGTAGAGTACATTATGAATTATTGATTGTCAAGTACATGGTTTAAACTTAGAAACTAAAGAGTGGGTGTACAAGTAAGATACAACCCAGCGAACACACAGTCAGAATTTAGAATCAATAAGAAACAAATTTAGTATGCTTCACTTATGCAAAGAGAACCTGAGAAGCTATGGGTGAGATAAGAGACCCTGAGAAAACTGAAGCAGAAAAATATCCCCAATATTTCAAAGAGGAAAAGATCCAAGAGGCTTTCAGAACAAGCTATCATGATAGCCAGAAAAAAAAAGAGAGAGGATAAAAGCTTTAGGCAACAAAAAGGATGTATGATGAATTAATGCAGACTTCCAACATCAAACAAGAAAGAACAAGTAAAGATATCTTAATGCAGAATGTCAACAAATAGTGGAATATAATAATAAAAAAGGAAAAATAAAATCTTTTAAAGAAGATCAGAGAACTCACAGGAAATTTTGCAGCTAAGGTAGGAATACTCAGGTAATCACAGGAGGGACTTGGGTGTCATACCTGTTTCTGAGTCCTCTGATGAGTGAGCTGCTAACTTTGAAGGATCAGGACTTGGCAAGAAGCTTGAGCAAATCATCTTTCCACAAGAGGACACATCTGGAGAAGATGTTATGGAAAATGTTCCTTCTCCAGATCCACGGAGTGGAGGCAATTAAGGTTACCAGAGCAGAAACTACACACCTGAATTTAAGAGCTGGCAGGATCAAGACTCAACCCAACATCTGGCAGAGTTGTGTTGGAAGTTAAAACCTACCCCTCTCCTAGAAAAATGAAATAGTTTAGGATATACTAAAAAGGCAGAATATTTCCCCTAAAAGAGAAGTAGAAACTCA
>JANHFL010004423.1:0-21785 GCA_032468155.1 Oxyrhabdium leporinum
GGAAATTCTAGGAGTTGAAGTCCACAAGTCTTAAAGTTGCCAAGTTGAGAGACCATGTGAATGGGCTGGGTGCAGCTACACAGCACAGAGAACTAGTCTCCTCTCAAGTATGATTAAATTGCCGGTTCAGATGTTGTGCAGATAGTGTCTGAGTTAGAGCTTCCTTCTGCAGAGGCACCTAAACCCTTACTGCAATTAGTGAAGGTTGCTCTCAGGTGGCCACATTTGAAGTGGGCTGGAAATCCAAGCATTGTAGGGCTACTACAGGTTGCAACCTCCACCACTATGGTTTTTATGAATTTGGTGGGGTTCATAACCTCAGAGCACAGTTCATTATCCAGATGGGAATTGCCTGCTTATCACTATACTGGGAGGGAGGGGGGGGGAAGGGAAGGTTGTTGAATATACAGAATTAGCAAAACTGCCTATGTTCAGAGCCAATCGGGAGACTTGTTTCCTATCTGAGCATGTATACCATACACACAGGTGATGTCATCTGTCCATGTGGCTGTAGTTCCGCTATTCAGCTGTGTGGCATCAGCCATCTGACTTTGCCTGAGAGGAATGGTTTATGTGATCTCATCCTCATAGCGCCTCACCCCAAGGTATGAATATGCCCCCTTTTTAGACCATATCCCCTAGGCAGTCTGAACCCATCTTTAACTCCTCCAGTTTTAAAATAAGTATTTTCTCTCTTCTCATTTGGTTTTGCATCTATAATGCTTCTTCACTAATGTGGTTGACACAATCAGGGGCCGAGATATGCTCAGTTCTTACTATAGGATATAGTACTATACTTACTATAAAGAATAGGCTGGAAGAGACTTCAGAGGTCTTCCTGTCCAACCCCTTGCTCAAGCAGGAGACCCTACCTCTACCATTCTGTACAAATGGCTGCCCAATCTCTTTTTCCCATCCTATAGGAATAAGTCCCAGGATTGCCCTCCAGGATCATTTAATTCTGGGCTTCAGGAAAGCCCAAACATCTGGTTCCTGCAGAAATTTTTGAAGTGCTTGTCACGTGCTCCATAGATTCCTTATTCACATACATATATATACTTTTTTTGTACACAGAATAACATATATATATATATATATACTTTTTTTGTACACAGAATAACAGAATTGGAAGGGACCTTGAATGTCTTCTAGTCCAATCACTGCTCAAACAGAAGACACTATGCCATTTCAGACAAATGGCTGTCCATTCTCTTTTTAAAAGCCTTCAGTAATGGAGCACCCACAACTTCTGTGAAGGCAAACCGTTCCACTGTTTGTTTTTTGTTTGTTTTGTTCTACTTGTCAGGAAATTTTTCCTTAGTTCTAGGTTGCTTCTCTCCTTGGTTAGTTTTCATCCATTGCTTCTTCTACTGCCTTCTGGTGCTTTGGAAAATAAGCTGACACCCTCTTCTTTGTGGCAGCCCCTCAAATTCTGGAATACTGCTAGTATTCCAGAATACCCCCAGTCCTTTTCATTAGACTAGACATACAAGTAGTCCTTGAGTTAAGACCACAATTAAGCCCAAAATTTATGTTGCTAAGGGAACCATTTGTGAAGTGAGTTTGCCCCATTTTTGCGCCTTTTCTTGCCACAGTTAAGTGAATCATTGCATGCGTTAAGCTAGTAACACCGTTGTTAAGTGAATCTGGCTTCTCCTTTGACTTTGCTTGCCAAAAGGTCGCAAAAACTGATCACATGACCCCAGGACACTGCAACTGTCATAAATACAAATCAGTTGCCAAACATCTGACTTTTGATCACATGACCGTGAGGACGCTGCAATGGTCATAAATCACTTTTTTCAATGCTGTTGTAACTTTGAATATTCATGAAATGAACTGCTGTAAATCAAGGACTACCTGTACTCAATTCCTGCAACTGTTCTTCATATGTTTGAGCCCTCAGCCCCCTAAAATGCTATATACAGTACACCTTATATACAGGCTCCTTCTATACATAGATATTGCATTCTCTTGGAAAAGAGGCACTCCTAGTGCCACAATGAAAATGGCCAAGACTCAATAAATCCCTTCTGGTACTTTGCTTTATTGTTGCTGGATTTAATTAGAGCATCTTGAAAACCTGACAGGGAGGCACTCTTCCCCCTTCTTACATCAAAGAGATTGTAGGGTAATCTTGAATTTGTTTCTGGTTCCCTCTTCCCTTTCAGGGCTGATCTGGTGTTTACATAAGAGTTGTTGAATGTTTTCTTCAAGGCCATATCTACTCCTTTACATTTACCACTGTGTTGAAAAGAGCAAAATATTTGGGGTCAAGGAAAGGTAATTGTTCAGAGGAGAAATTGTACTATATGTAGGAGTCATAAATTGCTCTGATGGTGCTAGTTCTGTCTTTAAAAGTTGTGTTTGAACATAAGAAAGCAGCTAATGAGGTGCCACAGAAAAGGCAAATCTGATTGATTTCCTTCAAGCTGTTCCAGTGATGATTGAGATACTGCAGCCAGTTGGTCTAGTGGTTAAGGCACCACCAGGCTAGAAACCAGGAGAATGTGAAAGCTGGCTGGTGACTTTGGACCAGTCATTCTCTCTCAACCCAACCCATCTCACAGGGTGGCTGTTGTTGTGGGGAAAACAGCGAGTATTCTGTGTTTTCTCTGCAGAGTTATTTATAAAAACAATAAAGGTGAAATATAAATAAAATAATACCTCATTTCACCAACCCAATGACTAAAAATCTACTTTCAGACTGAACCTCAGCCAGGATTTTTTGAATCTTTAACTATTGCTTGATTTTCCATTTCCCTCCAGCCACTCTTCCTGTCCCCCATCCGAGTACAAAAGCTATACAGGTAATCCTCTTCCCAGTAGGGAGAGAGTGCCAGAGGAAAAAGAAAGCCATGGCTGCTGGCATGGATTGAAGTTGCATGGAGCATCTTGAACAGGAACTTAGAAAAGCTTCTGTCCATTTTATTCTGCATCCCTCCTACAACTGTGACCTGTGAGCTGGGCTATTTTTTGACATGGGCTTAGCACTCTTTTAGAAACATGCTAAGCCCATGTTCAGAAATCCCGACTGACGGGACAGAGAACCACCACATACATACTGTACATCCCAAACCTGTCAAGGAACTTCCTTAATCTGCCCCACATAGATTCGGAAGAGAAATTGGAGGTTGGTTTTTCCTCCAGCAGAGGAAGGGCAATCTGAGTAAGGAAACCCATCAATTAACTTGTCTAGCATTAAAACAGTTAAGGTCAGCAGATCTCTCCAGTCTCATTAGTGGGACAAAATAGAGATTGGCAATCAGCACCACAATTTGTACCAGCCTAATCTTTTGCCAACTCAGGAACTGGTGGATTGTAGTTTAATTTGACCTTCTGACTGTGCCTGGCATCCTGACAGATATCTGAATGGGGTCTTTGTTTCAAAGGATATGTTTAAAATTGTACAAGTCTGGAAAAAAAGAAGTATATATGCTTTTGTTTTTGTTCTTCCCTTATTATAGCAGGGGCCGAGTTTCAGAATATGTTCTTCCTTTATCTAGTGTTGCCTTTTTTATTTCCTCCTAAGAATGATGCTTGTTCTTAATAATGGCATCCATTGATTTCATATTGCTACTTTTTATCTCACTTTGTCTCTCCAAATTGGCATTGGCTACTTGAATGGGAAAGGGTCATTTAATCTATTGCCATTATTTCTTTTGCCTTTAACAAGGTTACCTTTTGGTCCCTGAATTGCAAAAAAAACAAAAGGACAGCATATAGGGAGAATCTGTGTGGATTCATACATTTTAGTCTAGTGCCACCTTCAAATCTGGTCTGTGTAATTGGTCTGATTGGTTTTCAAAATCATGTGTCATGTGAACCCAGATAATGGAGTTACTTAAGTAAACCACGGCTAATAAGTGTTATGCAAATAATGGGTAAAGGAAACTTAATAATAATCTAGCACGTTACTTTCCAAAGGTGTTGACCTACAATTTATTATCTTCAGCCAGCATGATTCTTAGAGTTGGAAAGTTGAGGAAAATTGGACTAATGCTCCCATTTGCAGATACTGGTACTCCTCTATAAAAATGCCACTGCATTCCACATTAAGGTTATAGCTGAGTTTGCATAATACACAAAGCCAACATGAAACAGATCACAATCAGGCTGGGGTGCTGTGTGACTACAATCATAAATCAATCAGCATGATTTTTAAATTCTAGCTTAGGGCGGTGTGTGAACCAATTGTGTTCTATTAAACCTTGCTTAGAGAAAACTTCGACATATCATGGAACACATTTCTTGGTTTTGCAATGCTATTGACTAATGTACTGTGTTAACCCAACAAGTATCATTATTTTATAATTCAGTGATTGACAAATCATGGTTAAACATGGATAAATATGTCATGAAAATACAGCCACTGAATGTATATAATATTCTTGCTTCGTTCTGAGGTCCGACTGACTTGGTTGTCTAGGTCCTAGAGCTTATAGCACAAAAAAAAGCAAAGACCTTCATTGATAAGTTGCCACCTAAAATCCCTTCAGATGTGAGTTTTATTACTTCATGTCTCAGTCTATGTTTACTTGGGTGTCATTGTCAGAATGGATCTTCTACATATAGTGTGCTTTCCTTACACAGATTATCAGCAGGGGTTTCGGTCAAGCATGTCCTTTAAATAAGCCTTTAGGACTTTAGACCTGATTCTCTCACATTGTCTAGCTTTCCTCCAAGAATCTAAAGGCAGTTTTCAAAGGGTTGTTAAATAGTTTTCATCCAAGCACCGATTATGCCTGTTCTCCTTTAAAAAAAAAATCTTCCCCTGCACTAGAAGATTGTCAGTCTATCATTTCAGAGTAATTAAAATAATTCTCAAGGTGGTAGATCTGAATGTTGCCTAATTCTGTTCTTCAAACATATTTGATTGCTTCTCTCTTGAAGAAACATTGCCAGAATCAAATTTATTTCTGGAAATATCCCAGGCACATGTTGCTAAGAGAACATTGGTTATTTTATGTATAAATAATCACAGTGTAACGACTTTGACAATTACAATGTTTTAAAAACAGACATTATAACCTTGGAGGCAAAAAAAGATCTGGGAAGAAGAGGGGTGGATGAACACAAACAATTTTGACTATGAAACTTATTACCATATAAGTAAGATAATAGATCTGAGTATAAAATTAGCCTGAAACAGGACTAGCTGCCTTTTCGGGGAGAGATTTATCTTCAGGATTTCTCATGAGATTCTAAATTGAGAATATACTGGAAAAAGCTGCGTGAAAGATTGAATGACATTGAATGGATTTCCAGAAAAATTGCAGACTACAGGAACCATTTGTACTTCACTTTGAGATGCAGAGAACCTTTATGTTAAAACTTAGGCATGGCCAAGTAAGTTCCTCAAAGGCCACAAGGAGGAAATGGTCTAAGTTCAGCTGTGAATAGAATATTTTAACTCTTTGCAGCCTTTTCTGCAAAGAAAATATAGAAGCCAATATAGAAGCGGTTCCTTGCAACCTAATTAAGCTCTGGCTAAATGTGACGCAGATGCTGCTGTTTTATGAGAATTAATCCATATCTCATGCAACCCTTAGATAAGGATAGGAAGGCGTATACATGGAAGCAGAATACTGTTTAGTGCTTATATAGATGAATTATCAGAAAACATGTCCCTGGAGTTTCTCAGTCATCCAGGTCATGGTTGTCCCACGGGTGCTTTTTCAGGAGGCAATTGGACTTTTTTGTTTTCCTTTGGTCAGAGCAGAAGCTTCTTGGGTGAGAAGCAAAACTTCTTCAAAGAAAAATAAGAGACTCCAGTTGCCTCCTGAAAAAGCACCTGTGGGACAACCATGACCTGGATGACTGAGAATTTCCATTGACATTTAGCTATGCACTTTAGGATGAAAACACTTCAAAAGGTGCAGGAGATGAACGGATTTCCAGAAAAATTGCAGACTACAGGAACCATTTGTACTTCACTTTGAGATGCAGATAACACAGACTCATCCCCAACAGCCTGCGCCTGTCTTCAACTCTAAAGGGACACAGGGCAGAAAACATCCTGCAGCCAAGAAGACTCCACACCCATATGCATTACTCAGGTGACCCCAGGACACAGATAAACCTTCCTGGCCTCAAGGACTCTCTAAAAGAATGCAAATGACCAGCTATCTGTAAGGAATATAAACCCTTCCATTCTCCACCATCCAGTCAGAGCTGAAGAAGCTTCTTGGATGAGAAGCGAAATGTCTTCAAAGAAAAACCAGAAAGTCCAGTTGCCCCTCATAAAAATAAAATAAAATAAAAGCACCTTTGGGATTCCCCGCTGAGGTGTGGAAGACCTGTTATCCCCTTCCCGCTTCCAAAATCAATCATCCTTGTGCCCGCCACATTAAGCATGTGATCAAGTCACTTTTCTTAAATAATGTTAGAAACAAAAGTAGAAAGAATCCGTTTAAGCCTCGGACCAGCACTGACACCTTGTCCTCGAAGGGCCAACTTTGTAGGCACGTTTCCCGCTTAGTGTTATCTACTTGGCTGTTTCTTCATACCAGTAGTCTCCATACTGGGCGACTTGTGGACTTCAAATCCCAGAATTCCTTAGCTGGCCATGCTGGGGAATTCTGGGAGTTGAAGCCTACAAGTCTTAAAATTGACAAGTTTTGGAGACCTCTGCTTTATACCAACCTGTGTTTCTTTCCCCCATGTACGGTGAGGGGTAAATGTTTTGTAATTTGTTAACGACCATAGTTATTTCGTATTTTAGTTTGATTTATTTTCTCTCTTTTAAAATGATGTTCAGGTTTATTAGCTTTTAACGTTCCTGAAACTGATAAAGCAAGCTGGAGACCAGCTCCGGAGAAGAAAAAGTTTGTTAGTACAAATTGGGTTTGGTTGATCTCTTTTGTGAAATCCAAACAATCTTTGTCCATACAATTACGCCCCTTGTGGCATCAACCTCATTTTAATGAACAGGTGTGATATTACAGGATGCAAATATGTAACATGTTTGACTACATGTAACTGATTGCCTATGCAAAGGGGAAGTTACTTTTACCCTGTCCAGTGAGCTTTCCTCTTGTATTTTCTTTGTTGTGTTAGCTATACAGGATGGAAACATTCCTTTTTCATTGAGAGATCCCATTTTATCAGGGTACCCTAATACGCTGCTTTTAAATGCACTTCTGATTCAGTTGCTTATTTGGGAAGGTAAATTGAGGCAGATTTGGCTTTCAGCAGTGATTGTATTTCAGAAAGCTCCTTTAGATTTATTTTCTTAGTTTTGCTCTTGAATTTTCCCTTTTAAAGCAAGATTATAAACATAAAATGATTTTTTTTAAATTTTTATGAACCTCTTTCCGATTTGCCCATTTTTCAGATTTCTCCTTTATTTTTTTTCCAAGCAAATATAATCCCTCTACTTATATACTCCTTTATTGCAGTTGTACTCTTCTGGCGCTTTAAAATTAGTTCATAGAGTAATAATTTGTTTCCTTTAAACTTTTTTTAAGCTTCTAAAATACTTTGCAGACTAGTAAATAAATTGGTAAATTGTTGTAGCCACAGGTTTGCATTTGTGATAACCCTGTGAGGGAGGGTTGAATAAATCAGTGATAGTTGTGCCCTCCAAATTTAAGTCTTTCAAACCAGAGCCAGCAACTTCAAAAGTTTGGTCAACTTTGCTTTGTTTTTTTCCAGATGATTGGAATATGTATGTTTGACAGCATCACTTTTTAGGGTGTGTCCTTGGAGCACCTCGCCATGGAAAGTATACGCTGGGCATTTTCATACCGTGCCTGGGCCCCTTGCTGTGAGGAATGGTTATTAGCCATGCGCCTCGTGCAGCCTGAAGAGAAAAAGCGCATTGAACAATTCGTCTTTGGTAGGGATGCCAAAGCTGCTATGGTACGCTCTAATTTACCCTTTGAAACATTCTGTTTGCTTTGGAAATTTTAGAAGGGACAAATGCATTAAACCTGTATGATTTAATGCTCCTCATTCAGGGCTACAGTGGATATGAAGCCAAATATCAGTAGTGTTGCTCTTGCTGCATGAGAGGGACAACTAGAAATTTTCCATCACTTCTTGTATGAGTTCATCAAACATCTGGTACCTTTCCCCAGATTTTCTCTGGCCAGTACATAACACAGACATTTTGGCTGAAAACTGCACTTCATGTTTTTAGTAGTCTGAGGCACACAGTAGGAGAGGTATTAGTGGTATATTGTTGCTTAACATAGTATAGTATTCTTCTAAGTTTTTAGTAACATCTAATAGTTTAGTAACAAGATGTCTTTATAAAAGGTTGAAATTATGCTCTACAGATGGCGCTGAAGTTCTGGAAATAACACACAAGTTCATTGTGTATCAATATATTTCGTTCCATAATAGTAGGAAATGTAGAAACCAATCATTCAATACATAAATAAATCTGATTTTAAAATTCACTTTGATGTTATAGAGAATTATGTGTCTGGGCACATACTATAATTAGATTTTTTCAGCATAACAAAAGTCATTCATTTCATGACAAAGGAAGCATATTTCTCTTGATTATATAAATTTAATCATTATGAACATAAGTTGATTTCAGTCAGCTAAACTGAAGAAAAGCCAAATGCTTCAAATTCCACTGATGTCTTAGTTCCTGCTTCTACTATTTTATTTTTTTTTAAATAAGTGTTCTGGTAGTATGTGATTCCTAAAAACATTGATTTCTTGTGGGGACAATCTTTTCTCTGTGGGGTTTTTTTAAAACTCTGTTAGGGTTTTTATCTCTGGAAACAATCTTCAAGAGAATGAAACCTGCTTTCTATGCCTCACAATCTATCTTCACATTGAATTTGAAATGCAGAAAGATAAATAGGAAAATGGCATTGTGTCTCATAACTAAACTAGAGCATCTGTGTACTGTACATTATCAATTTCCTTTAAAAGATAGACCTTTATTTTTCTTAAAATATACTACACATATATTATTTATTATTAGGTCATCCTCTTGAGACTGGCAACTCATTGTAATTGACAAATCATTAAGTGAAGTGGTCACTAAGTGAAACCACAACTATGCTTTTGATCTTACTTAAGCTTTCCTTTGCTTTGCAGGCCTGTACAAACCATAAATGTAAGGATAGAACATAAAGTTATTTTTTCATCACCATCATAATTGTGAGTGGTTGTACAATGAATGCTTCTAAATGAAGATTATATACATGTCACTCATCTGAACCTTTCTTTAAAAATAAATATTGAAATTGATAGGCCATTACTTCATATAAGAATCCAAAATGGGTTTAGTTTCAATAATTTATAAAATATTACTCAATATTGAAATGATGAGCTTGAATACCAATAAGAAATGTGAAAAAAAAAACAAATTTAGGAATAAAGTTAAGAATGGAACATGATACAAACTGTGCCTACAAATTCTTTATAAATCCGCTTTGTCACAAATCAAAGAATTATCATGGGAAATCATTCTAAAGACTATAGTATTCTAGTCAAATTGTCCCATATTAGTAAAACAGTCTCTTCAGATTATTGGAGGGAATTCAGATTCATTTTCACTTATGTCATTAAATGAGGAAATAAGTTGACTTACTGTTGTGGAAATTGGAACTCAGCAGTTAGCACCCAAAAACATTTTTGTTCCATCAAACAAATTTAAAACAGAAACATTAAAACAAAAATTGTTGGCAGGTGATTTTATAATGGCGACTTATCAAACTATACTCAGTTTTTTTAAAAAATTGGATGGGAAAATTTAGACTGTTTACATGTAAGGGCATGGCGTATTGCATTACAGGAAAAATAATTCTAAGTGGAAAAAATAGAATCATTGCAAATAAGTATATTTGTCAATTTTATAAATATAAATACTGTCAAATGGATATAAAACATGGGAAATGTGAAAAAAAATCTATCAAAAGATTTAATTTTAGTACAGACTTAATACACATAATGGATTCATATCTTTCAGAATTAAATACTATATTTTTTAAGTCTTGTTTAAAGATTGAAGTTCAAGTCTATTTTGCCATGAAATGTTCTTATTCTCTCAGCCTCGCCTACTTCATAAGATGATTTTGTCAAGCGTAGAACAATTTCTTTTTAAGTTCTTTGAAGAAGCACAGAAGTTTTAATAAAATCTTGCAAGTGCAATACTGAATCCGTTCATATTGCTTTTTTAAAAAAAGATAACTGAATTGTCATTTACTCCATAAGACATAGTCCGAATGTTTTTCAAGCAAATAATGTTGTACTACATTTTTTTACTCATATGGAATAATTTGTATGTTGTGAATTGTTTTGTTGATTTTATTTCGTAGGCTGGCCGCCTGATGATAAGAAAATTAATTGCTGAAAAGCTGAAAATTCCTTGGAACAAAATACAGTTACAAAGGACTTCACAAGGCAAACCTGTCCTTGTAAACGCATTAAGCAGCAGCCAGTCCAATTTCAGCTTTAATGTTTCTCATCAAGGAAATTACACTGTATTGGCAGCTGAACCTGGTTGTCAGGTTGGCATTGATATCATGAAGACTACCATGCCAGGTAATGGGATATGATACATCAATGTCCTAACCTAGGATGGGTCTTTTGCTTTTGCTTTAATATGACTTAAATTACAACATTCCAATTTTTAAAATGATATTAGTTATTGATTCACTTTTCACTTGATTGCACATGATTAGAAGAACTGTTTAAATCTTAGGGTTAGGGTACGTAAATGGTCTCTGAAATTTTAGAAACAAACCCAGTATATAATTCAAAAGTACAAGTATAAAAGAACAAGATCACCTATAGTAAAATTCTTCCACAGCCATGAAACTTACTGAGTTGCTTACAGGATTGTTGTTGTTATGTTGAGAGGGAGAATTGCATTGGCTACTTTTTCTAGAAAAATAAGATACGAATTTGCATGTGGCAAGATAGAATATTTACAATATTGTTTCGAAATAACTTGGGAGTATAGCTTCCCTTGTTTCAGTCATCATGTCAGGTGTTGAAAATCATAGCTGACACATCTAGAGAATGAAAGCCTGACTTATAATAACAGTATCTGGGGTAGCAAGTGTCATCACAAGGAAAACCACATGGTGGTGTAGTTGTTCTACCAAACATTCCTGATCTGGCGAGGAGAATAAGATTTCAAAATGTAGTAGTGCATACAGTATATGCACGGATCGTGATTTCAGTACCAGACTCCTTAATACTTATGGTGTAGTAGACTCAAGCAAATGTGTTCAATTTCATGTTTGTTCCATAAGGAGGAATAAGTAGCGATCTATAAAGCACAATTTTCAGAGATTCAGATGAGAAAACTGAAGTTCCCAGATTCTCAAGAGACTGATTCTGTCTCTCTGTAGAATACAGTCTATTCTATAGTATAGAATAATATGGTTTGATATGTCCATTGTGTAGGTTTTTCTTTAGAAATCAAGCAACTTGATTACTTGTCCTTTTGAATTTTTTTTTCCTAGTAATTTTATCTAATCCTGGTGGTCAACAGTTTCTGTTTACCTACCTTTTTTTTTTTTTGCAAAATCCTGCTTATTGTCAACAATCTTTAGTATAATATGTTGTAGATTCCCACTAAATGCATTATTTTGGGTAGAAGACAGGAGGGCTGCATATGTAGGGTGAGATCTTCAAAATGAGTTATGAATTCTGCCAAAATGTTTTCCATATTGCAAAGCTTCCATTAATTAAAAGCTACTTTATGTATAAGAAATCAGTAGCAATGTAAAACTCAAATAGCATTAATTTTAAAGACAAACAAACCATTATTCAGTCAGCTATTTGTGACTGCAGATTAGTGCAGGAAGAAGCATCGCTTAACTCCACTCTAAATGGAATATCTTCATTAATCAACGGAGTCCCAATTCCACCTGGTTTTAGAATCTGGATACCTCAATACAAAATCTTCATACTTGTTTGCTTTTCACAGTGGTTACATCTGGAAACAGATTGGTTTCGGTGCTTAAACAGCTTTCTTTTTTATCCCAATAAGAATCCAAGATAAATCAGTGACTTTCCATAGTGAGAAGATCTTGTCCTAAGGTTTTTAACATTTAAAAGATGCAGCATACAAAGAAGTGATCAAAAAAGAAAGGGGAAAAGATCTTCTTAATTTAAGGTGCAATGGTCCTTTCTCATCTAAACAAACAGTTTTGTATGGGAAGACTTGGACTATCAGATCTGAGACTGTTTAGTGCTTTTAAAAGCCATAAGAACAGTCATATTCAATAATAGCAGACTCCTTTTCAGTTCAACAATCTGCTTCCTACTGTGGTCCATAAGATAATTCTTGAAAGCACATCTAACGTGTCCTTTCCAGTTACAAGTAAATAATCCATTTCTCAGAATCATGTGTCAACTAGTCTCAAGTGGAAGCAGATAATCCAATGTCCCCCAGATCTCGGCTAGTGTTCCTTCAATACTATGCATGCCATTGGACCTTGTTTGCCTAAGTGGACTGACCAATCATTAAGCACTATTTAAGTGTCCATAATTTCATGAAAATTACATTCATGCCTTGCCTCTTTGTGTCTGAAGATATCTGTGAGAGTTAAAATAGGAATATGAAAAATGGCCTCTTTTGAATTTTGACCATTCTGAGTGATCCAGAAATGGTCTGAACTCAGAATGGGCCTATTTTGGAAGTGATGTGACCTTGGAATGGAATCAAATACTTGGAACAGGGTAAACTGTTTTGCACACTCAGAATTTAAAGTATGGGGCGGGGTGGGGATGAGGGTGGTTATCTGATATTCAGTATCATCTTAAGCTTTACGTTTTCCAAAACTTTCCATGCTGAAATAATAATTATTTCAAAAAGACTAATTTGCATCAGCATCTACATAATGCATATTGCTGCCCTGATTATAAGCTATAAAGTGATGTCTGTGGAAAACTGATAACATGGAAAATCTTTCTGTATCGAGGATGAATAGGTATAGCTTTATTATTTTCATACGGGTCTCATACCTTATCATTGACTGAATACTTCGCTTTCTCTCACGTTGATAGAATTAACATGTGTTACTAAAAGCATATTGTTCTATTTCAGTTTTTTTGTATCCTTTTTTAAAATTTCCCTTTGCGATATTTTCCTAGCCACATGTTTCACAGAAATATAGTCCATAATGGTTAACCTTTGTGTTAACCTTTGTGTCTGGTGAAGGGCGGGGAGGGGGAGAGGCTTCTTTATATTGGTTTATGGAAATTATTGCATTTGAATTATTTTTACATGAGTGGGAGTGCACACAAAATTATATTTTTGGAACTGTGAAGTATAACATGATTGAAGGCTTTGAACTAGTGCTCAATTTTCTGATAGCATTGAATTGTGCTCCATATTTTAAGTCTGCCATTGTAACTTAAAAGTGATGAACTCATCACAACAAAGTCAAAGTAATGGTTTTGAGATACCGTGCTTTTGGCTCTTGGAAAACGCAGTGAAGATCACACTGGATGTGATGTTGATTTTCTTTCCTAAATTATTGCTGTGGGATTAGAGCTCTAATTTCTAAATCTGTAGCCCTCTAACCATTATTTCATTGGATGAATAAGAACCTTATTAATAATAAACAGTATTGTTATTGGCAAGGTTTCTACCTGTGAAGTAGTTATGAGCTTTCTTGCCCATGGAATAATACATTTTCAGAAGCATGGATCAAAGATTAACCAAGATAGTTTTATTTAGGATGGAAATGTAAGTTCAAGAAAGAAGGTCTTGAGTTCTGACTTGATTTGCAAACAGTAATATTGCAGAGGATAAAACAGCTAATCCTGAACTCCAGTGATAATAAATTATGACAGAGCACCATGAGAATATGTATTAATTAAAAATCCTGTGCTCTAGGGAGGCATGGCTTTATATTGGTACTTTAAAAGGTAGGCAGATGCAAACTTAAATGCTTTCTAGTTGCTTAAAAAAGAAAACAATACCAACATTTTTGGTTTCTTAGATTTATTTCTAGAAGAATTACAAATTGTCACATTCAAGAACAAGTTTAAATTTTATGACCCAGCAGGGTTTTGTTTTGTTTTTTAAATTTAAAAAACTGTTTCTAATGGGGCAATATGATTAATGAGTTTTAAGTTGCTAATAAGTTTTACAACGTGAACACTGAAAAAATAAAAGATAATGTTTCCAAATGCTAATGTATTAATAAGAGCATCCCAACTCTATTTTCTTAATCCAAAGATATCTCTTAGGTTTTAAAGTGTAAGAAATTAAAATATGAACATTATGCTCTCTTTAGTAATATGCTATTTGTTCTCGGCTTAACTTTGTGCAGTCCTTACTAACATTCAGTTCTCCAGATGCTTCAGGACTGAATGTCCTTCATTCTAAATCTTCTTTCTGGAAATCACTGATTTTGCCACTCTGTTTATAGCAGGCTCAGGGCAGGGGGCACAGAGAAGTGGTATAAATAGAGAAAGAATCATGACATTCTCTAAACTCTACCCAGCAATTGGTTGCAGTAATCAGCACCTTTGTCTTTCTGTACATTTACTTCTCCAATTAATCTAGGGTCAAAGTGGTAATTTTCTCCTTTTAAACCTCTTTTTTTAAAAAATTAGTTTAAATACAGTTTAAAATAGTTTAAATATACTAAAAAAATAAAAAAATCTGAATTGACTGTCCTGTGGGCAGAAAGACTAGCTAGCGATAGAAGAAAGAAATAATTTTGAGAAAGTATTACCGGTACATAATTCCCTGAGTAGACTGAATACAAGTTTTTGTCCCATTAATCCACAAATGCTAATTTGGTGCTCTGCAGTTAGATTGACACTACAATTCTAAGAAACCTGGGACATGAGAATTAGGGGAAACCGTGCCAGGAAATTCTTAAGATGTTGATTATTTGCCAACAAAAAAACAAGAAAGAAATGGTAGTGGTAGCAAACACAATAATAATAGTAGTTTCAACTCACCAAATGACTGAAACACTGACTTTCTGAAAGCAAAAAAAAAAAAAAGTTTCATTAGAAATTGCCATGTTCTCCATCATTTTAACTATAATGTTGTGGTATCAGAATAACAACAAAAAACATAACCAGGAGGTTTGCAGGATAGTTATTTAGACGACAAGTCTGCTGTTAATTTCACTCTATTTTCATCCTTATAAATTCCATCTTGAAATCCATAAGGATTAACCTGATGTATTTTGGTGATTTATCCAGTGAACTAATAATCTGTTTTCATTTAATTCTTTGCTGCCCCAACAACTGCCACCTTTTGCCGTTTACCTCAACTATGGAAAACTTTGTTTCTTTAAATTGATTCTGCTATTATACTGAAAATTGTGTTGATGTATTTCTATAGAATTGTATTACTATAGGCTTTTCTATTAAAGTTATTTTAAACCTTTGTCTTCAAAATCCTTTCTCTTCTCCTGGTCACAAGAGGATCTAAAGATTCAGCTGGAAATATATATATATATATAAAAAGAAACTAATTCTGTTTTCTATGGGTATTGTCACCAGTTGTAACAATCAGTTATATACCTTTATTTTAATTCATAAAAATATATCTTTATTTTTAATTCATAAAAATGAAAGACATAATTTTTACAGGTCCATTTCATGATTTTTTATTTCTTTTTTTAAAAAATAAACCTTCATTTTCTTCATTCTTCTCAGTAATGATCTCTCATTTGGACATTTCTTACTTCTGAAGATCTTTATTTCCCCTTTGTGTGGCATGTTGGCGAGAAAATTCCGAAACTTCACCCTCCAAAAATTCCTAAATTTATCTTAAATATTATGATTTGTTTAAAAAAAATCATTCAATCTGGTAAAAAACACAAGAATATCTAATGAAACTCTGATTTTTGGCAACAGATGTGAATGGTACCCATAAAAAGCTTTGGGGAAGCTACATATGAGCTGTAGATTATGGTTCCTAATAAAAGATTTCAGACTTCTAGCCAGGGCTGGTTCAGATATAACACTGACTGCTTACTAAGATTGATAAGTAACAACCAGCCTTAAAAATGTAAACTGTCTCTGTTCCCTAAAGAAAATTCCATATTTTCCTTGCTCTGTTTTCTCTCCCTTAATTATAAAAAGGAAGAAGTTCTTTGGATCTTCTTGGATCAGAACACCAATCCATCTAGTTTTGTACTCTGCTTTGCATGTTGAGCAGCTCCAGTGTCTTCAAGAAACTCATCAGTGGCAAAACAAAAATATACAGTATATTTTTGTTAGCGGCACATATATCAGTTGTCAAGTCTGACTCAAAAGTGTTTATAGTTTATTTTACTAGAATTATCTAATTATCATTTAAATCCAGTACTAGCTTCGGTGAAATCTTATAGATATGATTTTCAGGAATTAATTATGCATTATTTTTCTCCCTGCTGAATATAATTAAGAATTCATTGATCCTAACACTAACCAGAAATTATTCAAAACCAACCCTCAAAAAGAAAGGTTTTGATTGAAGGTGATCCTGTTTAAGTTGGCAAATTAATCAGAGTGAGAAGAAAATAATTATTAAACCATTAATAAAAAACTCACATGGTATTGTTTTCCATTCAACACACAGTTATCCCATTGTAAGCTTAACTATTGACTTGAAGTACAAAAAAGACTTATCAGTAGGTGAGTGTATATTCTAAGTCTTAAATATCCCAGTTTCCATCAATATAATTGTCACAGGCTTGTGTACCTGAGAAAGTACATAAGCCCATGACTGAAATTGTCTGAAACCCTAAAGACTCACTCTATTTGTACTGTTGAAGGTAAGCAGCTTGGACCACAAAACATTCTAAGCTATAGTTTCTTTGCCTTTATTATGGAATAAACTACAACCATCTCGGTTAAGACAAGCAAGTTATGCCATAAAGTAAGAATTAAAAATCTCAACCTCTTAAATTCATACATTACACTAATAGGCTTCATGTAGACCTGACAATGCAGTGAATGATTCCAAGTAGTGTTAAATTTCAATGGTCTGTTACCAGTTCCGTTTTACTGTTTTTTAATTTCAGGAAGTGGTTCAATTCCTGATTTTTTTCAGCTTATGAAGCGGCAGTTCACAAAAGAAGAATGGCAAGTTATCAAGTCCATGAAGAATGAATGGCTTCAGCTGGATATGTTTCATAGGCACTGGGTAAAAAAAATTATTGTTTATAGTCAATTGATACAGTCCCTGCTCAAGCATGTAAGCATTCATTATTTTGAGAACACTTTTTTTGAATATGGAATGTCTACTTTGAAAATTTCCTGGAAGAATTCTACAACAATCCAGAAAACTGGAATTAATCATTTTTTCAGGAAAGGTAATTCTGGCTGTCCTCATTGTATCTTGGCCTTTCTTCAAAGAGTTTAGGTATAGGTATACTAAAATATTGTTTTCTATTTGATTATTTTAACAATCTTGTTTGGCAGTTTAGGTTGTAGAAGAGTGATTCACACAATGACCTCAGATTTAATCCAGGTCTTACAAATTTAATTTCAAAATGTTTGACCCATGAAACCAACAATATCTTAACACCCACTATCTAAGAATATGTAGTATATTTTATTATTAGTTGCTTCATTATGCTAATGGACCTGAATTTCCAGGATGTCTTAGTAATTTTTTGACAACTATTTGAGAACTAATTTGGCCAGCTCAAATGAAGATAAATTAGACTATATCCTCTACCTCTTAAGAAAAATATATTTGCAAAAGGGTAAATGAATCCTTCCATTGATAAAAAATAATAGCTGTTCAGATCTTCCATTCCTTTTCCTTCCTATTATTTTTCTTTTATCTCTTTTCTATTAGACTGTGAACCTCTTCACAGGAATTACCTTGCCTTTCAGTACCTGCACAAGGCATATTGGGCCTCTCTGTCTGCATTTTTTTTTAAATCATTACTTCGATGCTATTGAAGTTTTTTAAAAGTTGTATTGTGACTGGGAAGGACAATTGAGCAGTGGCATAGCCCTTTCATTCCTACCACTGCCCATCCTTAGAACGTTGCCTATACTCACAGAATTAAGCTCCTTCAAAGCTTCCATTGGCCTGATTTATAACAGAGACTAGCAGCATACTGAAAGAAGGAATAGAAAAAGCATGAAAGTGGGTGGGCAGCAATAAAGAACATGAATGCTAGAAAATGAAATCTAGTTCAAGACTGGAAAAAAAACATGGAATTTTAGTCCAACACATTCAAAGACTGACAAGTTTAAGACAGCTTTGATGGATTCACAAGTGGAAAGTGTCAGGAGTAGTAGTAGTTCCGATTTAATAATTAAAGCTGTCCTTCAACTAATTTCAAAATTGTGTACATATAATTACTAAATAAACGTGTAAAGAGAAGGAATCATGTCTTGCATGACTGGTTTAGAGGGGTAATTAATGCCTAGAAATGATTCAGAATGATTTAAAAACCTATAGTATACATCTTGTGTTTGAATGTCAAACTTTAGGCATTAAAAGAGAGCTTCGTAAAAGCCATTGGTGTTGGAATAGGATTTGACCTTCAAAGGATAGAGTTTAATGTGTCCCCAGTGGAGCTGGAAGTGGGAAAAACATACAATGAAACTATTGTACTCTTGGATGGTGAAGAAGAAAAGGAGTGGACATTTGAGGTATGATTTTAATTTACAAGCTATTCCCTAAATCCATCATACATATTGAGCTGAAACATAATAGGTTTGCATTGATATAAATGATACTGTCTCTAGCATTATTAGTGTCTACTTCCTCATCAGCTAAAATCTTTCCTCCTCTCTCACTTTCTGTTATAACTTTAACAGCGACATATTTTTAGCAACAGCTATAAATGACTGAGTCTGAAGTATGAAGTTACCATATGACTTTTGTCCAATAACTTTTGGCATGCCGATGTAATGATTGGGTTGAAGAATGGGGCTTTCCTAATGAAATATAGCATTTTCCCAAGACAAACAAAAATAAATAACTGCCACAATTCCTATTGCTTATCTCCAATTGAAGCATCTTTTAAATTTCTAATGTCTGTAATCTACATGAGGTTATGACAATAACTGCAGATTCATTAGATTTTTTTTAAATGAAGTAATGTGGAAATCATTGAAAAAATGCTCTTTTAACTCCTAGGTTATGGAATTCAGTACCTGTTTTGAAACATGAAATTGAAAGATGAAACAAATGTTGTCTTGTATTTTAAATAATGATCCAAGAAAGAAATTGGACTGCATCTTTAGTGTCCATACTATTCTTTGACTGGTGGACCATGTCATCAGAATCACCAAGTTCTGTTGTCTTACTTGTTAAATGAGAAGAGAGGAAAAGTGCAAACAGGCATTTAGTTGAGAAAGGCTAGCTTAGACTGTCACCAACCTTCCTGATGGAATGGCACAATTCACTGTGGCCAACACATCGCAGAACAATTCTCTGTGGGGCAATTCAACAAATACAAAAGTTCAGTTAATTTTTATGGAACCATGGTCAATAGTAATAAAATAATGAGAGCTAATCCAGAAATATAATAGTTAGAATAATTTTGATGAAAATATGGTCACCAATAATAAAAGTAACTGAATGAAACAATACAGCATTGAGTTATCCTGCGGTGAGTTGGCTACGACGAGTTGTCCTAGACCCCTTCCTGAAGCATGTAAGTCATACCAAATCTTACTTCTGATTTATTTGTTCCTCAGGAGACCCGGTTAGATGATTGCCACCATATTGCAGTTGCTCTTGGAAAATCAGGAGAGTTTGGAAAGTACCACTCTGGGGTAAATTATTCTGCAAATTATCCTTAATTTTTCATAATATACTTGAAATTAATACTGGCTGAAATTTGATATTTTCTGCTATATGAGGGAATGTGTGTGTCTGTGGTAGTAGGGTTTCGATTGTCATTGTCAGTTGAAATTTTAAAATTTTGCTCCAGTTAAATATCTGTTGATCATGTTGTGCTTGAGCTTGCTTTGCCCCACAAAGAAGTTTCTGTACTACAAAACAACTAACAAATATTTCACTTTATTTATTTATTTATACACGGAGACCAATATTTGAACAAAAAATTCTAAAATATATCAAATATTAAAAAATATATACAGAAATGCCTAAAACAGTAGCATAAGGAAGGATCCAGATAATTCTGTAAGGCATGGCAATCATTAGGAATTCAGCAACCTTACTGGAAAAAATGAAATTTGATCACTTGGAGAAAAATAACCTGCTCAGAGATGCAATTAAGATTTCTAACAATTGGCAATTCCTAACAATTCAATCTGATTGAAATAGATTTCTCTTCTTAGGAAATCCAAAGCTATTTAATAAGGTGAATTGAGCTAAAGGATTTGTGTCAACCGGTGTTGGAAGTGACAGAGCCTAAACAAGCCCCTAAAGAGACACAGACTAATTCCAGCCAGTTTATTTGTCTCAAAATATCTATAATATTAAAATAAAATGACCATTTCAAAGTCATTCCAAATTCATCAGCAATATTTGTGCTTACATCAACTTGAGGATTCTATCTTGAATAATGTTTTCCTATAAATATTCTTTGAGCTCATGTCCATCATTTATATTTCCCTGACTCTTTGCTAAAGCCTTAGTTTAAAAAAGTGTTACATAGGCAGCTTTTATCAACTGATACAGAGCTGAATTGTATTTATTTATTTATTTATCTATCTATCAAATTTATATATGGCTGCCCATTTCACAAAAAGTGACTCTGGAGGGGATCCAACCTTTAGATTTTATATACAGATTAAGTATTTTGTCAGCAATTTCATATGTTGGATTTTTAAAAACAAGAATAAATTAGTTCTGGCTATGTTTCCTTTTCTATTATTAATCTCATGAATTTCTTACTTCTTTTACATCTTTTCTATGCCCTGAATAACATTACTTATCCTGAAAGGGAATAACATGATGAGTACATGTGTGTGTGTATACAGATTTATGCTCTTTGTTATTTAAAAAACTTGCATTTTTAATACAGAAGCAGACAACTGTAGGCCTTCTGCTTCCTATGGCTCCTTATTTGCAATCCCCACCAGTACATGGAGTTGAAGCTCAGAAACAAATTACTTTCAGCACTGCAGGTTTTTTTGTTGTTTTTCACATGAAAGTGGAAATGGAAACAGCCCCTTTGAGGAAAACCAATTCCATTACATCCCTTAAAACCCCCAAATTCCCCAAACCAGATGGAAAATCTGCCAATTTGGTGGCACAACTTTCAGCTGATTTGGAGGCTTTGAGGGAAATGGGAACTTATAAAGGGCTCCCACTACCATTCTTTTTTTGCAAAAAGAAAAAAAAACAAGGGGAAAAAAGGCTGAATTGTTATCCCATTCCTTCTGCTGCTATGATATTGCTTTAAACAAACATAGTGACACTATACACATGGGCATCACCAGATGGAGTTATATAGAAATCAAAACAAATACATTATTGGTAGAAAGAGGTGGAAGAACTCACAGAAGGGAACTGTGGACCAGATCACTGTCTACTTATATGCAAATTCCAAGTTAAGATAAGGAGAAAAAGAAAGCCAACCAGTTTCCAAAATATGATCCTACACATATACACAACAATTTCAACAAGTACATTGGGATTTGGTGGGTGTCAACTACCCAGAGTAGCTTAAGACGGATGGCTATATAAATCATCATCTTCTTTTGAAGACCCCAGAATCCATTGCGGGGTGGAGTCTTGGGCAACTGAATGGAGCTGAGTATTTACTGGCCGGATGCCCTTCCTGTTGCAAATGTGGAGATTGTTTCAGCAGATATATTCTCACTGTACCCAGAGAGAGAAATATCTGCCTCTACCTAGGATCGAACTCACAGCCTCCTGATTGTGAGGCGAGAGCTCCACCTCT